>CM039476.1:15644624-15726170 GCA_022433065.1 Begonia loranthoides | reverse complement strand
ACTAAGCGTGGTGGGCTGGTATTAGGCTAGCTGGGCTTGGCTGGCGAGTTGGGCCAATATCTGGCTGGTATAGGCTGGTGGATGGGCAGGGCTGGGGTCAGGCTTGTATGATCTGGGCTGGTCGTGCTGTCTAACTGATAGGGAGGCTTTGGTGGGCTTGGCTGGTATTGGGCTGGTATGGGTTTGGCTGATACAAGTATGGGCTGGTATGATACGAGTAGGGAATGGTGGGCAGGATACGAGTAGGGCTTGCTGGAATGGTAACGGGTTGGGCGGGCTTTCTTGTAGGCTTTGGCTTGGCTTCGCTGTGCTTGTATGGGTTTGGTGGGCTTTGTATGTTGGGTACAGGTTGGTGCCTATGGTATGGGCTGGTCTTCGCTGGGTGTGTTGGGTACTGTTGTGCCGGGCTTGGATTGGATGGGCTGTGCTTAGTACAGTTTCCTGGTTTTGCGGTATAGGCTGGACGGGCTGGGCTCGTTGGGTTGGGTGGACAGGTTGTGCTTGGTACATTGGGCTAGGCCTTTCTTTGTGTGTTGGGTATAGTTGGGCCGGGCTTGGATTAGATGGTCTGTGCTGAGTACAGTTTCTGGGCTTTTCTGTATAGGCTGGACGGGCTGGGCTGGTGTGGTTGGGTGGGAATGAATTAGCCATGGTACCGTTTTGCCCAAGCAATCTGAACAATACCGGACTTTATAAACGGCAAACTCCCTGCTTTCCCTAAATTTGGAGTGCCTCGCCGGCGAAGTTGTGGCTCTGATACGGTTCCCATAATGGGCTGGGTATGGAGGGACGAGGACGGCGATGTAGATTTCCCGCTAGGCGGTGGTGGGAAATTAGGAAACTCTAACCCTAACGTTTCGGGAGACCAGTGCTCTATTAGAAAAGTCGTGAGTTTGCGTTGCAAGACGGAGGAGGTCACGCCCGGGAAGTTCGTCAGGAAATGCGAGAAAACGCAGGAGATTCTTAGAGATTGTCTTGGAAGGTGAGTTTTCCCCCTGTGCAATTAGGCTTTTCTGTTTTTCGATTTTCCTGGTGGGGGGTAAACGAAAATGATGTATTTTATAGGGCTTGTCAAGCCTATGAGTTGTTCATTGTTGTATTCTCAATTTCTGCTTCTCTCTTTGTTATTTGCGCTTAGATTGATATCTAGGATTCAATTCCTTTGTGTAATCCCACGGTCTTAGTCCATTTTTTGCCAAAATTTGCATTGTTTTGTTCTTGGAGTTCGCTCAAAACATGTACTACTAGGTAGGGGAGAACTCTATTTCACTTTTCTCTCTCCCAAAGCGATGTATGCACCCTCAATTGTCGGCGGGCTGCCACACTTTGAGTTATCTTCTTTGAATTGTGAAGTTATTTCGATTTATTGTGGAAAATATGCATACGTGAACAAAAAATAGTCTGAACAATTCCTTTTTTCTTGTGATTATGATTTGCATTTATACAGTGCTCTTTTGTTTGAGCACGAAAGTAATTGCCTAAAAAGGAGAAAAAATGGGTGACAGTAGCTGAAGAAAGCCTGAGTTTACTCATTTATGGGATGGGATTTACTTGTATTGGATCTAATTCCCCGCCATAATGCATTTTGTGCACATTAACGTTACGCTCTAATCGTATTTTCGCGTGTCATTTATTCATTAGCAGAATAATTTTGATAAATAATAAATAGTTCAAATAATGTCATTTTGACTAATGAATAAATGACGGGTAAATTACACTTTCTTATAAGATCGCGATATAAAATTAAAGCGCACATATCATATTAATAATTTTTTGCAGGCCTGTGGAAGTGATAGAATCAACCAAAGAATACACTGAAGAAGATGTTATAAATGAAGTGAATAAAGGGTCTTTCTCTATGGGGTCACCAGAGGGTGGTAGATTCGACTTCCCTGGGCTCCGAAGTGATATTGAAGCCATCGAAAGAAGTTTCTCAGGCCGCTTCAACCGCTTCTTCGAAGCTGCTGAAGAGATGAAGAATGGGTTCTTCGACATTTTGAGAGATCCGCACCTCTTCGACGGGGAGCCTTCTTCTTCTTCCTCTCCGCCGACCAGAACAAAGACGCCCTTCGAAGATCATTCGCAGAAGGTATTTCCTAAACCGAACGACTGCAATTCAGGTTCCATTGACCTCTCTGGATTAGCCAGAGATGTTTAGAGTTAACATATACTAGTTTTACTATATAAAACAATCATGTCCTTCAGCATTGAAGTCTCTGTGGTTTATAATAAGTGCAAATGAAGGCTTTCTGCTTTTGTCTTTAATCTTGCTCAATTTCTTTGAGATATTCTAGTTGACCAAATTCTAGGAAGTTCAATGGAAATTGCCTGAGTTAGAATCTAGCATGGTGCCATGAATTTAGTATTTCTAAGCACATAATCTATATTTCTAGCTTGGAATTGTATATTCAAACTTGAAGTTTTGATCCAGCAGCATGTTTTTGACTCTGATGTTTCTTGCATCTCGGGTTCCTATTTTTCTTCGAGGAAAAGTGCAATTTATACTCATACGTTCGGGTTCAGGGTCATGTATGAATTATATTTTAAATTATTTTTTTTAGACAAATAGAAACTCTATCGTTGAGCTGCTAGCAATTTGAACATTATCGTCAATTTATCTGTTAAATCCAACACGTATATACCATATTTTCAATTTAACAAGGTGTTTTAATCCAATTTCTGACTTCTCTTGCGATTTCTAATATGGTTTTCAAATTCTGTCGATTTTTTCTATGATGATATTGAACTCTGTCGATCGTACGATGGAGTTTGAAATCGGGTTAGAAATCAAATCAACAGAAAGGTTAGTAATCGGGTTTAAAACTCTCATCAAACTAAAAACACAGTATACACGAACTGAATTTAGCGAATAAATTAATCAAATTGCTATCATATGAAAGATGGAAGCTTTATTTGTCAGAAATATAGTGTTAGGTCATATATATAAACAACTCCAAAATTTGATGCACAAATTGGATTGGAATTTTAGATCTACTTTGATTGCTATATGTACTTAGTGGTGTGCCATAAAAGGACTAGATGTATATAAGTTATGATGGAAATTAGGTGTGTGGAATTTTCAGAAGTTTAATTTGGCAAGGCCTAAGGAGAGTGCTACCCCACTCACCTTTCTTTGACTTTTTCTTTCTTTGGAAATGGCCTAATTGCAATTGATTATTAATTGTTCTTAATTTAATCCATTTGGAGTTTATCTTTGTTTTATAAGTAATACTAAGTTTATTATTTATTAATTTGTTAGATTAATTGTACCCAATCAGTGTTCGACACGTCAAAAATTAAAAATATAGTGTTATTCTTTATTTATAATCCGTGCAATTGAAATTAATGTTGAAAATTAGAATTCAATAAATATATTATTATTTATTGTATTGTATATGGATTTCAACTAGATTAAGGAGGGTTAAGCATATTTGAAAATCACCCATCTTGATCTTTTCTTCTTTATTTTAAGACTTTTTTTGTGATTAAATTGTTGCGCAAATTATTAATAATTATTTATCATTTAATTGTTATACGAATTGGATTGCGTTCCGAGTTTCGTAGGTCAAAATTTACCCATTCATGCGACGGTGAATTTGATGCGAAAGTCGAAAAGAAAAAAAGAGTTGATATTGAAAATTTAAATACAATAAAAGATATTTTCATATATCAAACCCAATACTTTAGGGTCACCAACATGTTAAATCATAAAGAAATTTCGTTGATAATTAAAATCTTGAATTATAGAAAATGAACGATGCACACCTGACAATCATGCTTCTTGTAAAAAAAAGAGGTCGAGGCAAACACTGTAGTCTCATTTTCTGCTTAAAAACGTCAAGGATCATCAAACAGAAATGTCTAAGAGTTAACAACAGACGTCCTTTAACAACAAATGACGTCTAAAACTGATCTACAAAAAATGGTATTTTTGGAGTCATCGTAAGGATAAGAGATGTTCTTGTTGGGAGCTAGATGAATAAATAGATTTTTGGAATTAAGTATTTGAAATTTAATTCAAACCCCAAATGTCACGTCTAATTACATCAATTTTGTTTAAAATTTGAAATAAATAAACGCGTTTATATTTTTATATTATTTTTTTAAAAAAATTATTATTTAGAAAAAAATATAAAATAAAAAATAGCCAACGGAAGACCCCTTCTTTCAAATTCCTCTCTCTAGTCCGCGGTTTCGTGAAGACGACGAAGGAGGCAGTATCAGGCGGCCATTTCTTCTTCAACTGTTTCTCTGTTTTTCTCTTTCCTGCCGTCCTTCTCTGCTCTTTCCCTCACTCATTTCTTCTCGTTGATTTCTTCAATTCTATCGTTTCTCCTCTGTTGGCATTTGTTGATGTTCCCTTCGTCGTATTTTTTTTCTTTTGGAGGTTGCGAAGTGAGATAGAGGCTCGGGTGGTTGGATTGTGAAGTCTTCGCGTCAGGAAATTGAGGTTTAATGCTCTATTTCTTCTGAGAATTTAGAAAGCGGAGAATCGGAGGGAACTTGGGGTCGAAATGGGAAATAATTGCGTTGGATCAAGAACGTCAAATGATGGTCTCTTCAGATCAGTTTCCCAATCCATTTGGTTTCCTAGGACCAAAGAAATGATTTCACACCCCGGAAGCGGAAATCCGAGCAATTTAGAATCCAATGGAAAAGAATTGGAAGCTAATGAACTTGAATCAGTTTTTCCTCACTATCCTCCCGAACCGATGAAGATCGTTAAAGAAGAAGCTAAACCCGTGCAGCAAAAGACAGAAACAGTGGAGGAGTTTGTACAAATAGAACTCCAATCACCGAAGGAGAAGGAAAAATCGTCTTCACCCCCTAGGGGTTCGAGTGAGCAATCGGTCAGCCATGGAGAAGATGGTATATTGATTCAATCCTCATTGCTAAAACAAGAGACTAATTCAAAGCAAACTTCGAAAAAGGCTCATAATGTTAAGAGACTAGCGAGTGCAGGTCTGCAAGTTGAATCAGTACTGCAGACAAAGACAGGCCATCTCAAACAATTTTACAACTTGGGGCGGAAACTCGGCCATGGCCAGTTTGGAACGACTTTCCTTTGTGTGGAAAAATCAACTGGAAAAGAATATGCCTGCAAATCCATTGCAAAAAGAAAGTTAGCCACAATAGAAGATGTGGAAGACGTGAGAAGGGAAATTCAAGTAATGCATCATTTGGCTGGAAATACAAACATCGTAACAATAAAAGGGGCTTATGAAGATTCCGTCGCAGTTCATTTGGTTATGGAGTTATGTGAAGGGGGTGAGCTTTTTGACAGGATCGTTGAGAAGGGGCATTATACAGAAAAAAAGGCTGCTCGTCTTGCTAGAACAATTGTTTGTGTTGTAGAAGCTTGTCATTCTTTAGGAGTCATGCACTGTGATTTGAAGCCTGAAAACTTTCTTTTTGTTAATAAAGAAGAAGATTCACCTCTAAAAGCTATAGATTTTGGACTGTCAGTTTTCTTCAAGCCAGGTTTGTCATAAATTTTCATCAGTTGATCTTGACCTATGTTCTGCAAATTTTTGACATTATTTTGATTCCTCTAGCACAGATTTTTGTACCATTATATAGCAACATGTGTCACCTGGTATATCTTGTAGTTTGATTAAGAGTTTCAAGTTGTCTTCTTCTCAAATCCTAGTTTTCCCAAAATTTGGTTTACCAATTTGAATTTTTCCAAATCTTTAGTTTCTGGAAATGCAAACCCACGAATGCAAATACTATTTTGTCTCAAAATCATATTTTGTTCGTGCATTGTGCAAACAGACGTCAAGCACGTTCTTTGATCTGTTTCTTGTAAAGAAAATGGATGTTTCCGATTTGCAGGGGAGATTTTCAGTGATGTGGTTGGAAGTCCTTACTACGTTGCACCAGAAGTTTTGAAAAAAAGCTATGGCCCTGAAGCTGATGTTTGGAGTGCTGGCGTTATTATCTACATTCTGTTAAGTGGAGTTCCTCCATTTTGGGCTGGTATGAGGTTTCTCAATATCCCTGCATGGCTTCCTCTTTTCAAACCATTTTTATGTGTTAATTTTTCTCTTTTTCTCTTTTGAAACAGAATCCGAGCAAGATATTTTTGAAGAAGTTTTGAATGGCGATCTTGATTTCGTATCAGATCCATGGCCTAGCATCTCTGAAAGTGCTAAAGATTTAGTTAGGAAAATGCTTGTTAGAGACCCTAGAAAGAGGCTTTCGGCGCATGAAGTTCTCTGTAAGTTCGTCGTTTATCAGCAGTTCATTTTGAAAATTTCGTCGAATTAAACAAATATAGGTCTGAGATTTAGATCCCAATTTCAAAACTTCCATGAGAATTGCCATTGCGGGTTTTGGGACAACTCTTAGAAATTGCTTATGAACAAGAAATGTCACTTTAAACAATTCAAAAATCTGCATGAAAAAATTCGAAGTTCAGGCAATTGAAAGTATTGTACTCTTCACCTTTTACAGGCCATCCATGGCTACAGATAGACGGAATGGCTCCAGACAAGCCTCTTGATTCTGCTGTATTAAGTCGGTTGAAACAGTTCTCTGCAATGAACAAGCTAAAGAAAATGGCTCTTAGGGTAAGTTGTATCTCGATTTTGATCGTCACTTTCAAATCACACAAACATTCTTAGAAAACAAAACTCATCCTTCTTTTACTTACATTTCCTGCTGCAGGTCATCGCAGAGAGACTCTCTGAAGAAGAACTTGCTGGATTAAAAGAAATGTTCAAAACGATAGACGCAGACAATAGTGGTCAAATTACTTTTGAAGAACTTAAGGATGGATTGAAAAGATTTGGTTCTAACCTTGATGAGACTGAAATACATAATCTTATGCAAGCTGTAAGTTAGATTAGAAGAAGAGAATGAAATTTCATATCAATTTATCATTTTTTCCTCATCTTCGCTCTGAAAAATTTGCAGGCCGATTTTGATAATAGCGGAACGATTGATTACGGAGAGTTCATAGCTGCAACTTTGCATCTAAACAAAGTAGAAAGGGAAGATTATCTCTTTGCCGCTTTCTCATACTTTGACAAAGACGGGAGTGGCTATATCACCATTGACGAGCTTCAAGAAGCTTGTGAAGACTTCGGCATTGAAGCTGCTTATTTGGAAGAAACGATCCGAGAAATCGATCAAGACAATGTAAGAATAACATTCTTAGTACCTCTTATCTGTGATCCATTAAGTAGTTGTGCAATTATATGCTCTTCTATTGATTATTCGAGTGGAAAACTATGAGTAGGTGCACAAAAATGTCGATAATCCATGATAAGCTTTGAATAAGTGTTCAATCATATCGAATATTCCTATCAACAACGACCCGAGATGACCGACAATAGAAATTAGAGAAGATTTAGCATGATTCTGAAGAATTATTACAGAATTCTTAGAAAACAGCTACCCTTTAACAATTTGACTGAAAAGTTATAGAAATCTTGCATAATTTTTGAATTTGTCTTCACAATCTCAGGATGGCCGTATCGACTACGAAGAATTTGTGGCGATGATGCAGAAGAACAATGTGGAGCTGGGGAAGAAGCGTATGCAGGGTAGGAATTTTAGCATTGAATTTAGGAAGGCATTGCCTGTTTTCTAGGAAGGAGATTCAATCTTTTTCCTTGCTAATTCATTTTTGTATAAATCTTGTTTTTTCCTCTTTTTTTTTTCGACTTCCTCGTAAGTTATGTAAACTTGCACTCTTATGTTAATGGTAAAGAAATTAAATTTGAAAACTCGGCTTTAACTATTATATATTTTATACAGATGATCTCTCAAAACGCGTGCTTCTCTCGACAAATCTCGACTCTGTACAAGATGTTCGATCTTTATGATTGTTAGAGAGAAGTGTTATCAATATATATTTATGGAGATGATCTCTCGAATGTATTGTACTTTTCTCAACATATTTAGACTCTGTACGAAATTTTTGATTTTTTATAGTCACAATAACGAGAAAAAGTGTCATCTAATTATGGTAAAAGAATTTGAGATTTCGTCCTAAATCTTTGCATATTTATACAGATGATCACTCGAAAGTATTGTAGTTCTCTATGTCTCGACTTTGTATGAGATCTTCGATATTTACAATCGCTATCGTGACGACATAAAGTGTTACTGCGTTGAAGGAATGAAATTCTTCATCCCAAATTAAATTTCTTATTCATTCGACAATCAAACATTCCACTATATTTTGAGTATTGTTATGTTTACCAACTAATTTTACATCATTAATTGATACAATTAATATGATAGATCACAAATAATTAAAATAAATCATTTATTACATTAATTAATGATTATTACGTTATGAATTAATAATTAGAATGTGAAAATAAAATATCAACATAATATTATTATTATATCTTAATACTATTAATGAGATTTCCTACTTTCACTGGGCCACTTAAACAAACATTTTTTTTAATTACTGTATATAAAACAAAAAAATTTGAAAATGATATTTTTGCAATTATAAAAAACATGATTTATGATCTCATAGTTGTTGTGTTAATTTCCCAAATAAAATTAATTAGTTGTGTCCAAAAAAAACTCAAATTGCCAGATAGGCAAGAGTTGGTCAAAAATTTCATGTAAATTAAAATATTTGATTTCTATTTTTACCTCCGTTTGACCATTTCACTTAAAATTATTTTGTGCTATAATTTAAAATTTAGAAAATTAACAAAACAAATCTTGAATTATTATATCAAATCTTAAAGTAATTTTGTAAACAATTAAAATCTCTAAATATGAAAAATGAAGAAGGCAAACCTCGTAGTTACGTTTTCTATCAAAAAACATCGTAATCACCTTTTCTGTTTAAAAACGTACAAGGGACGTCCAACAAATGTTCAAGGATCCTTCAATAATGAGGAACCTCCAAGACTGATTCACAAGAAGGGGTATCCAATGATCAATCTTGAAGTCATTGTAAGACTAAGGAATGTTCAATGGATGTCTATGGTAGTTGCTAGCTAAAGAGATAGACGTCTTGCAATGAAGATAGATGTCTCCAGGATGGGAGTAGAGGCACTGGAGGACGGTTGTATTAATTTTTTTAATACATTTACAAATCTATACATAGTATAAAAGAATGCTAATTTTTTGGATTTTCTTTTAACCTTTTGTCATTTTATTTTAATTTTAACATTTGTTTTCCTTTTAATATAATTATGTTTCCATCATTCTTTAAATAATATTTCTTATTTTCTCCAATATTTTATATTTCAAATAAAATATCTTATTTATTTATTCTTTATTCATTCTCTCTCCATCAAATGAAAGCATTTAAAATTAATAAAACAAATTTCATAGTTTGTGACTAGTAATACGATAAATCTCAAAGAAAAATTATAGAGAACTAAAACTTTGAACAATGAGAAAAGAACAATGCATACTTCGTAGTCATATTTCCATCAAAAAATACTGAGACAAACGCCAGAGTCACGTTTTCTAGGAAGAAAACGCCAAGGACATCACCTAAATCTCCAACGGACATCCAATGATTAACCTTGGACATCCTTCAAAGACGAGGGAAAATTACGTCGTTATTTTTTCATAGTTTGATATTTTAGTTGTTTGCCAAAATTCTCCAAAATTTGGTCTGTCGTTGATCCAAAACTATAGGATTTGCTTTATTAATTTTCCTAAAATTAAACTCATGGCACACATACGGGCCTCATTTAATTCAATCTTCTCCAACCACTTATTGAAGGTCGAAAGTGGTACCGAAGATACACATTCTAACATTTATATTCATGGTTACATATCATTGTCGCTAAGCAACTTAATTCCATGTAGTTATATATCGTTGCCACCGAGCATCATAATTCCATATGACGATGAGAACGAATCGCTTACTCAATTGTTGATTTTATGTCATCCTAATTTCATGTTCCATATTGCAACATATCCTAATCCTATATAATTTATGATTAATAGAACAACTCTAAAAAAAATGAATATGTTGATGTATTAAATAATAATTTGATTGATCTATTAAAATTGTCTCGTTATGTTACTTAGAAACGTCCATCCCACTGATGCTCTTGGTAATGGAACGCATTTGAAATTAGATTTCGATCTATATGTTATATATGTTGAAATTTGTATTGGCAATTATAGTGGAAAGAGAGTCTTTGTCTTAAGAATATATTTTGTTCCATTAGAGAATGAAAAAACCTCGTATCTTTTTTCTTTCAAACGTATTCAATTTCATGTGCGGCTGTGTTTTGCTATGACTATAAATAAATCTAATAGTCAAATTGTGGCAGTCCGCCTGTGAAGGCTAGGAAAGGCCCAGGTGTGGGTCCAGCCTATATCAGTAGGGGTGCACAATCTCACATTGCTTAGGAGAGTAAAAAATACATGGTTTGTAAGTAGGGTTCTCTCCCTACATAGTACAACGTATTTTGGAATAACTCCAAGAACAAAACCATATGAGATTCGACCCAAAACAGACAATATTGTACTAGAAGCACCGAATAATATTACACAAATATTAGATTTTGTCGATATTTACTTGAGCCAGTTTTCATTCATGGTCAGTTATATGTTATTATGTCTAGAGCAGAGACATTTGCTTCCGTTCAAGTTTTAATTCGACCAATTTAGAAACATTTATTACCTCCTACATTTACAAAAAACATAGTGTGCAGTGAAATTTTTGACATTTCTGCAGAACAAGACACTCACATTGTTTAGGAACCTTTTTACAATTTAATATTCATGATTAAATTGCTACTTCTAATTTCATTTTCAAATAGTCATTCTAAATAAATCTTTTATATTCTTATTATTCTTTTCATTTTTACATTATATATTTATGGACGTCCCTCGTCGTTAAAGGCCATCCACTGTTGTTGCCTTGGACATCCCCATTTGATAGTCATTGATGTCAACACGACTGCAATATTTGTCTCAACATTTTTTGACATGAAACGTGACTACGAGATTAGCATCGTTCATTTCTCATAGTTCATTTCTATTTAATTCATCATCAACAAAATTTTTATAATAATGTTTTATAGGAGTTGCACACTTCGACGTTCTCAATCAAGCCTTGTCGCGGAGAGAGGTCGTGTATCTCCGTGACACAACGACGGCTACGGCCACTATGGCCATTCTCTACTAGGAAAAACCTAATCGAGGAGTTTTGACGAGCGGGTGTCGATTATTTTTGCTCTACAAATAATATATACAATAGAAAATTAATCAAGAACATTTATATTACGGTAATAACACCTTAAGAATTTATGAGACATTATAACACGTGAGAGATGTGCACGTACGATCGTTTAGTAATTTATAACCACGTCACATTATCGACGAAAACGGATGAAGTGGTTGGTACAATAAATTATTTAAAATGCAAAATGAAACCGACATAAGCAAAATCATAAGACAACTTTGATCATCATCTGAATGCAACGCATCAACCAAAATTAAATTAAAAAAATGGAGAATTGATCGGATTTGGATCTCAATTGGACGGCTGCGTTGTCTTAGGACTCGTTCTCCTGATCCTCCCCGCACGTTATGACAGCTCACTCAAGTTACGTGATGGTGGGGTGTCATGGTCCTACTTTTGAGAGACTTTTCAAGAGGGCCGTGCGGCACTCGTTGTTAGGGGGAACAACGAGTTAGCCTACTAAGCGTGCCAACGGCACCGATTGCCCACGACGTTAGAACAAGCTTGAGTGTCTAACGAGCGAGCGAGCAGCGAGCGAGATTCATTGAAAGCGTCATTGAGTATAAAGAGTATAGTTTGAATGTAAGAAGCTTTATCATTGATTGCTAGCAAATTACATTGGTTCGGGGGGTCTACGTGCAGTCATGCCTCTCCCCCTAAAGAGCATTCTGGACCATCTCCACTATGGCAGGAGTGAAAATGCTATAGTGGTGAGGAGTCACTTGCCTAAAATGGAAATAAAAGAAATACAAGGAAATTACTATAAATGGAAATAAATCTAACTAAGCAGTAGGGGCGGCCATGGACAACAAGTCCTTGACAAGCCCGGATTGTTACATTCTCCCCCAACTGAGCTATTGACGCCCTCGTCAACTTGTCTTCAGCTTGAAATCTTCAATCTTTTGTGCTTCCTTCTCCAGGTTGTCTTCTTTCTCCCAAGTCACTTCGTCATCTCCAAGTCCTTCCCATTTGACCAAGTACTCTGTCTGTAGACGGCCGCCTGCCTTGACTCTCCTTTTTGCTAGAATTTCTTCAACTTTCTTCTTCTTCCGGTAGTTGAGGGCGATGTCTGGTCTTGTGAGGTTGTTCCTGGTACTATCTTCATCATCGGGGTGATACGGCTTCAAGTTGCTGACATGGATTACCGAGTGAATTTTAAGCCACCCAGGTAGATTAACTCTGTAGGATGTCCGTCCAATCTTTTCGAGGACTTCAACTGGACCTTCATATTTTCGTACAAGCCGCTTGTCTCTCTTACCTCTGAATCGAAGCTATTCAGGCAACAACTTTACTAACACCAAGTCTCCCACTTTGAACTCTCGCGGTCGTCGCTTCTGGTCTGCCCACTTTTTCATGTGTTTTGAAGTTCGTTCCAGGTAGGCACGAGCTACTTCAATATTCTGCTTCCACTCTTTTGAGAAATTGTAGGCTTTTGGGCACTTCCCTGAGTAAGGTTGATCCAGGGTGTGTGGCATTGTTGGTTGCCTACCGCAGACTATCTCGAATGGGCTCATTCCTGTCGAGGAACTCTTCTGACAGTTAAAGCAGAATTGTGCCGCATCAAGCAAACTTGGCCAATTCCTTTGACTGCTGTTGATAAAATGCCGAAGATATTCTTCTAGTAAGCTATTGAAGCGTTCTGTTTGACCTTTGGTTTGCGGGTGATAGCTGGAAGAGATATTCAGACTTGATCCCAATATTTTGAACAACTCTACCCAAAAGGCTCCAGTAAATCTTGTGCCCCAATCACTGATGACACTTTGAGGTATCCCCCATAATTTTACCACGTTTTTTAAGAAGAGTTGGGCTATCATTTCTGCAGAGCAATATTTTGGGGCGGCTATGAATGTAGCATATTTGGAGAAGCGATCAATTATAACCAGTATTACCTGAATGTCATTGACGGGTGGCAAGTTTGTGATGAAGTCGAGTGATACGCTTTCCTAGGGCTTTGTTGGCACTGGTAATGGTTCAAGCAAACCAGCAATTTTGTCTTTCTCGGTCTTATCTTGTTGACACACCAAGCAGGTCTTGGTGTATTGCATCACGTCTTCCTTCATCTTTGGCCAATAATATCCCCTCTTTATAAGGGTATAAGTCCTTTGCCATCCTGCGTGACCAGCCCAGAGGGTGTCGTGGCATTCTCGTAACAGGGAGCGTCGCAGATCATTACTTCGGGGTACGTAAAGTCTGTTGCCCTTGGTTAGCAATAGGTCTTCTTCGATCCAAAACTGTCGAGTATTCCTTTCTTGCACCAATTTCATTACGGCCCGAGCAGCAGGGTCGTCTTGTAGGCAGTCTCGAATCTGATCTTTCATGGATCCACTAACTCTACTTGCTTGGAGTTGGGATAGGTAACAAAGACTAGCGCATTCTACTTTTCGACTAAGGGCATCAGCTACCCGATTGGATTAACCCGACTTGTGTTCGAACTGAAAATCAAATTCAGATATAAGCTCGTGCCACCGAGCTTGTTTGGCCGACAGTTTTGGTTGATTGAAGAAGTGGCATATGGAGCTATTGTCTGTCTTCACTGTAAATTTGGAACCCAACAGGTACTGTCGCCATACTCGCAAGCAGTGTACTACTGCTAACATTTCTTTCTCAGCAGCAATATATCTTCTTTCTGCTTCTTTTAACTTGCGACTTTCGTACGCAATAGGGTGGCCATTTTGCAGTAAGACCCCTCCTAATGCGTAGTCAGACGCATCTGTTTCCACCTCAAATGGTTGAGTAACATCAGCGAGGGCTAAGACCGAACTCTGCATCATTGCATCTTTCAAATTGTCAAATGCATTTTGACATCTCTGGTTCCACTCCCAGGGAGTACCCTTCTTCAGCAGTTCAGTAAGAGGAGCAGCCCTCTTCGAGAATCCCTCAAAACGTCTGTAATAGTTCGCAAGCCCAAAAAATGAGCGCAGTTCAGTAACAGAAGTGGGGACCCTCCAATCTCGGATTGGTTTGACCTTATCAAGATCCATGCGTAACCGCCCTTGCTCGATGATGTGACCAAGGAACCCAATGCTCTTCTGGGCAAAAGAACATTTCTCTTTCTTGATGTACAGCTGGTTCTTCCTTAGTTTTTCGAGGACAAGTCGTAGATGGCTTTTATGTTCTTCCAAGGTTTCACTGTAGACCACAATGTCATCTATGTAAACCACCACAAACTTGTCGAGGAAATCATGAAATACTTGGTTCATAAGGGTGCAGAAGGTCGCTGGCGCATTTGTTAGTCCAAACGGCATTACCAAGAATTCAAAAGCTCCATAGCGAGTCACGCATGTCGTCTTCTGCTCATCACCTTCAGCAATTCGAACTTGATAATAACCCGATCTTAAATCGAGTTTGGTGAAGTATTTTGCTTTATACAACTGGTCAAATAGATCAGTGATAAGTGGAATTGGGTACTTGTTACGTACTGTGACCTTGTTGAGTGCCCGATAATCAATACATAGTCGTAAGCTACCATCCATTTTCTTCTGAAACAATACAGGTGCTCCGAATGGTGCTTTTGCGGGAATGATGAATCCAGACGCAAGTAATTCATCGAGTTGTTTCCTTAATTCAGCAAGTTCAGGTGGAGCCATTCTGTAGGGTGCCTTTGCAGGAGGTTTAGAACCTGGATTCAGTTCGATCTGATGATCAATGTCCCTACGCGGAGGTAATGTTTTGGGCAAACATTCTGGCATGGTGTCTTGGTATTCCTCCAAGACTTCTAAGATCTCTGATGGTATCTCTTCTTTAGTTCCTTCATCTACAATCGAGGGAACCAAGATGTAGGTTGGATCTTGGTGTTTCAGCCCTTTCTTAAACTGCATAGCTGAGATCATTTTTGCACCACTAGCAACAGGTTGTCGAAGTGTCACAGGGACCACTGTCGGATTGTTTCCTGTGATCACCAAGCACTTCGCCGAAGGAATGGGAATCACCCTGTGCTCCATCAAGAACTCCATCCCCAGGATGATATCAAAGTCGTCCATCCGTGCAATGACAAAGTCAATTGGCCCAGTCCACGAGTTCAACTTTAGCTGAGTCCTTTTTACCACTCCCACTACCGGCATTGCTTTCGCATTCACGGTTTTCATCTTGCCCGCATTTTCTTCCCACTTTAGGCCCAAACGGCGAGCTTCCTTCTCAGTGATGAAGTTATGTGTGGCTCCTGAGTCAATCATAGTGCTTTTAGTAGCCCTATTATCGACAATGCTTTCCACATACATGAGGCCTTTGTCTGGAGTCTTTTTAAGCTCCTCCATTTGTTGTTGGACTGCAGACAAGAAAGTCATAGTGCCAACTTCTGCCACTTCTGCGGGCGCTTCTTCGGAAACTCCTTCAGTTGAGTTTTCACTTTGAATGTAAGCTCGTGCAGCTGCTAGAGCCGATTTATGCGGGCATTGGTGAACTCGGTGAGGTCATTTACACAAGAAGCATGACATAGGCCGCTATGTATTATTTCCTTTCCATGTTTCTTGGCCTTCCTTCGGGGTTCTCCATGCTTCTTGGTTTTCTCTGGGTGCCCTCCACGTTTCTTGGCCCTCTCTTGGGGCATATGGCTTCCTTTCCGGAGGACCCGTGTTTGGTCTCTGTGGTCTCGAATTATTTACAGCGGGGAGATTTTTCAGGGGACTAGGATTCTCATTGGCATAGTCAAATAACCGTTCTGCCGCAGCAAGCGCGCTTGAGAGATTCTGGACCCTTTGTTCATATAACTTAGTTCTGGCTTATGGTTTGAGTCCTTCAATGAAAGTGAAGATTTTCTCCTTTTCAGCCATGTCATGTATGTTGAGCATTAGGCCCGAGAATTGTTTCACGTAGTCACGGATGCTACCCGTCTGCTTCAGCTCTCGTAGTGATCTACGAGCATTGAACTCAACATTCTCAAGGAAGAACTGGTCTTTCAGCTGTTTCTTAAATTCGTCCCAGGTGTCAATGACACAAGTGCCATTGGATATGTCATTGTATTTTGATCTCCACCAAAGTTTTGCATCTCCAGTAAGATGTATTGTGGCCAATGTGAATTTAGACTCTTCACTAGTCTTGGTTGCCTTGAAATATTGTTCCATATCGAAGATGAAGTTCTCTACTTCCTTCGCATCCCGAGTCCCACAGAAGGAGTTCGGTTCCGGTATCTTCACCCGACTAGACTCAACTACGGTAGTAGCTTGAGTCTGGTTACCCATCGCTTTCATGGTGATGTTCAGTTTAAGGTTTATCTCGGCGATTTCGGCTTTCAGAGAGTCGAACATCACTTTGAAGTCTTTTGTTGTATTGGCTACAGTGTTTGCTAGTTGAACGTGAGCATGGTCTACTTCTTCTACGCGTTCTCGTAACCCCACCATCGTGTTTGTGGAGCTCTCTCCACTTTCTATTGCCTTTCCCTTCTCTGGTCGGGATTCAAGATTTTCTATCCGATCCATCAGCTCTTGGATCGGGATAGTGTCTATCCTGCTATGCACAGCAGCAATTTCAACAGGAAATTCAGTCATTTCCTTCACTCGTTCCTCTAGGAAACGTACATTATCAGGGATTTCTTGGAGATACGTCATCTCCTCTTCCAGCGCGATTAGCCGTTCGAGCTGGTCCATCGACGGGTTCGTCTTCTCTACGAAATTTTTTTCGGCATGACTTTTCTTGCAACTTGAGCCAACCTGGCTCTGATACCAACTTTCACGGTCCTACTTTTGAGAGACTTTTCAAGAGGGCCGTGCGGCACTCGTTGTTAGGGGGGAACAACGAGTTAGCCTACTAAGTGTGCCAACGGCACCGATTGCCCACGACGTTAGAACAAGCTTGAGTGTCTAACGAGCGAGCGAGCAGCGAGCGAGATTCATCGAAAGCGTCATTGAGTATAAAGAGTATAGTTTGAATGTAAGAAGCTTTATCATTGGTTGCTAGCAAATTACATTGGTTCGAGAGGTCTACGTGCAGTCATGCCTCTCCCCCTAAAGACCATTCTGGACCATCTCCACTATGGCAGGAGTGAACATGCTATAGTGGTGAAGTGTCACTTGCCCAAAATGGAAATAAAAGAAATACAAGGAAATTACTATAAATGGAAATAAATCTAACTAAGCAGTAGGGGCGGCCATGGACAACAAGTCCTGGACAAGCCTGGATTGTTACATGGGGCCCAAATACGTGGCCTATAATCTCCGGAACGTGAAAACCAATCACGTTGCTTGTTTATGGCACGTCATCATACAGATAGGGTCACTACTCTGGGACCCAGCGCATTGGAAACTCCCTCTCACGTTCAATGTTCATGCATGCACAGTTAATTTCTCTCGGCTCTCTCTTGGGTTTTTTTTTTAATTAATAGTTTAGAAAAAATTAACAAAATAAACCTATAGTTTTGTATAAGAAACATGACAAAGCTTGAAGAATTTTTATAAATAACTAATACTTTGTATTACAAAAATGAGGAACATCCAAAATTGAAGAGACAAACATGGTAATCTATCAGGGAACTCCGTTTTAGTCCTCCTAGGTCGAGGAACGTCCCTCAACAATGGCTTTTTTCTTCAATGTTGGCAGATACTTTGATTTATTAATAAACTATCAATTTTTAGTCTTATTTTTTAATCCTTTTTTTTTTTTAAATTACTTGTATTAAAATAAGATAAGTACCCAATTCAAATATATATTCTTGATGAGAGAATTTATTTAAAGAAGAGACATTAAGAAAAAAATAATTTTTACAAAGAATTTTTCACTGAGAAAAAAATATACAAAAAAATATTCCTCTATTTTTTTATTTTATTCAAAAAAATATATCATCGTATCGAAATCGATTAACCAAGAAAAATCAGTTGTCTCAGTTTTGAACGTTCATGTCGATTTCGTTGTTAAGAAATATCCAACACCCGAAGATAGCATCGTTTCGCCTCCGGCGACTGACCCGAGTCCGACGTTAGTGTCGGTGAAAAAAGTTGATTTGGTCTGTGAGAAGCAATTGCCGGAAAAGGGGGAGCTTTCACAGGCAGTGATGAAAGCAGGGCCACTTCTTCAGACTATTCTTCTTGCTGGACCACTTCCTCGATGGAGACACCCACCTCCACCTCTCGACTCCATCGAAATCCCACCGTCACAATTTCTCCTCCACCTCCACAACTTCTCAATTCAGACTTTATACTCAACTTCAACGGCGGCAACAATGGCGAAGGAGCTAACAGAAAAAAAAGGGCTCTTTTAGAATCCTCTGATTCTCCAACAGATGCAAAGTACCCAAGAATTGGTCGTGATTCTCTTTTCACTAATTTATAATCAAAATTCAATAGTTCTGAACTCTAATTACGAGAAATTGTAAAATGGGGCATGCCCTGTTCTACCATTTGTATAGAGGTTCTCATAAATTGAGGGCAAGAGGGACATTCTCATAAGTTGAGGGACTGGCTCTTTAGTTTGAGGGTTGTCCCTCATAAGTTGAGGGACCGGCTCTTTCAAGAGAACATATCTCATTTAAAATAGACGTCCCTCGTAGGTAGCACCGTTTGTCTTTCTAATTTTTGACGAAACACATGACGGGAAGGTTTACGTCATTTATTTTGCATAATTTAAGGTTTTAATTGTTTACAAAAGTTCTCAAGAGTTTAACATGTTTCTTAACCTCAATTATAAAATTTGTTTTGTTAATTTTCCAATAATTTAATTATGATATAATAAAACAAAAAATAATGATAATAAATAATTAAATTTAGTTTGAAATTAATGACTTATTTGTTAACAGAGTATGCTACGTTTACAAACTAATGACACACTATGACATGACGTTTATATGTCAGTTATTTATTAATTCAAATAATTAATTATTTTTAATATTTATATTATACTATAATAATTCTATCAATAAGTTAATGATATATAAAAATGTAACGTCTTTTTAGTCTTTTCAGTACAATATTATCCATTTTGACTGAAATACGTACGATTTTGTTATTGGGATTATCTCAAAATGCGTTGTATTAGATAGAGAGACAAATTTTACTTAAAAATCATGCATTTTCCACTCTCTCAAGCGATGTGTAATTGTGCACCCCTACTGATATAGGTTGAATCCTCACATGAGTCATCTTAACTTTCACAGTGCGAGTTGCCATAAAAAGTATGAGATTAGAGTATATTTTAAAAAAAAATATTTTAATAATTTGAAATTACATTTTCAATGTTATATTAAATTACTCTAAACCCAAGATAATAATTTATTATTATCATTTCATAAATTGATCACTTTTATTCCATGCGCCAAAACATAAAAATAGAATCTCATTAAATAAATTTAAATAAGATAATTATTAATATTAACTCTAAAGTATAAAGTCTTTTTAATTGACAGCTTAAATTTTTATTTTTGTTATCTAATACCTCAAAGTTTGAGACGTTAGCAACGGGCAACCTCACTGATAGGGGATCCGTTGAATGGCGAATATCAACGTTTCCTTGAATACCAACGCTTTTGTGGACACGTGTCATTATGAAATTAAATATCCGCACTTCGACGACGAAACAATGCCCTAGACTATGCAAGTATTAAAGATGGAAAAAGATTCTTTTTTATGTAAATTTTTTTCTACATCACATATGTGGCATCCCACCTTGTGAAGGCCAGAAAAGACCCAGGTGTGGGTCCGGCCCATATCAGGGGGGCACAATCCCACATCACTTGGGATAGTAGAAAATGCATGGTTTATAAGCTTGAATCCCTTCCCCACCTAGTACAACGCGTTTTGGGCTAACCCCAAGAACAAACTCGTGCGGGCTTCAGCCAAAAGTGGACAATATTGTACTAGGAGCACTAGGGGACATTACAAATGGTATCAAAGCGAAATCCCAACCGGAAGTATGGCCGACGAGGACGTCGGGTCCCCAAGGGGGGAAATTGTGGCATTCCACCCTTTGAAAGACAGGAAAGACCCAGGTGTGGGTCCGACCCATATCAGGGGGGCACAATCCCATATCGCTTGCGAGAGTAGGAAATGCATGGTTTATAAGCTTGGATTCCCTCCCTACCTAGTACAACGCGTTTTGGGCTAACTCCAAGAACAAACCCGTGTGGGCTTCTGCCCAAAGCGGACAATATTGTACTGGGAGCACCGGGGGACGTTACAATATATGTCATTTTTACATAGTAGATTCGTATATGAAGTAGTTGTAGTCAAGAACTTACTTTCCACATCAAAAGACAAGTATTAATTGAGGAAATACAATTTCCAACAGTAGAAACATGTCTTCCTCTACAGATTGTAAGTCTTATTTTAAAGGCTCAAATTTGAAATTAATAATTCAATTTTTAAAAGAGTAATTCTACGTTTATACTCTAATGTCACATTATAACATGAAATTTACGTGTTAGTTACTTATTAATTCACGTAATATATTATTTTAAATATTTGTATTATTCTATAATAATTCTAATAATAAATGAATGATGCATAAACGAATAAAATTAGAGAATATTTTTAAAAAAATTATTTCAGTAATTTGAAATTACATTTTGATTGTTCTATTAAATCACTCTAAATCCAATATAATAATTTATTATTATCATTTCATAAATTGCTCACTTTTCTTCCTCGTGCCAACACCTAAAAATAGAATCAATTTAAATAATAATAATAATAATAATAATAAATTTAAAAAATATAGTCAAATAGTCATTCTACGAAAACCCCTTTTAAGATTTTTTAAAATAATATTAGAGACGATATTTAGGGATCAGTTTTCTTCCGCTGTGATCTTAAAAAAAGTCGAGTTGAGAACTAATATGAAAAGAATAAAAGGTTTTCGATTCGATTCTTGATTCTAATTTTGAGAAATCAAATGATAGCCCAACTAAACTAATAACGGGCATTTTTTAAGTTTTAAAAAATTACAATCCAAAATTAATCAAATTGAGGCAAAACTTGAACCAAAATGTAACGTCTTTTGGTGCTCCTAATATAATATTGTCTACTTTAAGTCAAAATCTGCACGATTTTTCTTCTTGGAGTAATCCCAAAATGCGTTATACTAGATAGAGTGAAATCTTACTCATAAATCATGCATTTCTATTCTCTCAAGCGATGTGAAATTGTGTACCTCCATTGATATGGGTTAGACTCACACCTAGGTCTTTTTCAGCCTTCGCACAAAATATCATGCTCAATTTCAATCTCGATATGAATTTATTACCAAATAATCTCAATATGATATCATGCTCAATTTCAACCTTGATTATTTATAATTTCGAATTTTAAGTACAACTAATTTAGTATCAATTTTAATATTTTTCTGTTCGAACGAATACTATAAAACTAGTTGAGGTGAGTGATGTGATAAATATGTGTGAACTAATTAAGCGTAAGTGTACATTATCGTAATAAGTAACAAAATGATCAAAATTGATTATTATACCTGTAGCTGTAAGGAACAATTAATAAAAGTTTATCATAAAACTAATTAAAATTCCTATATAAAAAAAGTATATATGTTATTAATTAAAACTAAAGAAATATAACTAAATAACAACTAAAATAAAAGATTGTACAAAATATGTTCCATAAAAGTTATGGGATACGAATCTAAATTTCTACCGTATTTGTATAAAAACGTTAATTTTATGTTTAAAAATAATTAATAAATATAAGAGAAATTAAAAAAACAACTACTAAACAGTTTTTGACTAACAAATAAAACATTCAACTATGAAAAATGAATGACTCAAATATCGCCGTTAACATGTTGAAAGAAACATTAAATTTTAGAAAAATGATAGTGTTGAATCTGCTCTGCAATTCTAATTATATTTCAGTTTTATACTAAAATCTCAATAATTGAAATAATATTACTGCGAAGATGATGTCATGAAACTCCGACATGGTCTTCTCGTAGTAGAAAACAATTCTCATGTTTTTCAATTTTCTGTACATCTTCTGGTGGTTCATCCTTCCTGTCGATTTCACCCTTCAAGTTCTTATCACCATCTTCTCTTTTCTATTTCTTGTTCGTCATCGTTGTCAATTTCTCATTACCAATGTTTCACTTTTCACGAAGGAAAAAAATCTTTCTACGGCAGAAAGTAACATTTCCCAAGTCTTAGTTAAAGAACTGACTTTCTGCAGAGGAAATACAATATTCCACAACAGAAAAACAACGTTATACAGCAAAAAGAAAACATTTTTTTAGTACATGTATGAAAAACGCAATGGAATTGAACATTGTTTCAAGAGATAAACGAAAACAAACAAACAAAATACAAATCTCCCTCGATGATCAAGCATGGAAAACAAATTGTTGCATCATTCAAGACCTTCATTCCGCGTTCTTCTTAGTGCGCGTAAATAAAATCTAAACTACTTTAATCTACGTGATTATATTCCTAAAATGAATTAAATATTTTATGAAATAATTTCTAAAAAATAAAAAATATATAAATAGTTTTCTAAATTCGATTTCTGCATTGTTACAACAAAACTATTATTTTCTTTTTAAAACAATAAAAATATATTTAATTTAATTTAATTACCAAATTTGATATAAATTTGTATAATAATAACTCTATAAAATAAAGGTGACGTCACGCTGATCTAAAAATTGGAAAAAAAAAACTATATAGTATATTGTATTTTGAAAATTCTAGTGCCTTTCTGACGTGAAATTACCATAAACCCCATATCAAAAATTGTAAGATCTATTCCACAAATTGCCTTGCCTTTTTCTTCGTCACATGAAAAAACGGTAATCCCAAAATAGAAATTAAAAGAAAATCAGAATGGTATTTTAGTAATTTCATCGTGTATGTATTAATCTATCCACCTCACATGAAAATGCTCCTCTGCCAACTCCCCCTCTCTTTCTCTCTCTCTCGTTCAGTCTGCAATTTCTCGGAGGAGAGTCATTGTCGCCAACTCTTTCTGAACTGTCTGAGTAAAAGATCATTCGATTCTTCAATTTTCATACCTGATTAGTGCTTCTACTTTTATACACTATCAATTCTCTTTCATCATCTTTTCTACTTCAGTATTCTAATCCAACTATCCGATTCAACTTCTCCATAATTCAGTCGGTACTCTAAGCTTATATCTGGTTTTTTTGGCACAACTAGTGAGCAAGAGCGCCCAAGTTGAATATCGTAGCATCTGTGTAAGTTTTGCATTCTACTGATGCGTGATGGCTACGGTGGATTCTTGAAATTGTGATGACTTTCAGCTTTCGTAGATTTAGTCTTTTTACGATGGATTTTTGTTGTTTCGTATGAGAAATGGACGAGATCTGTCCCCTGGTATCCTTTGTTGATGCATGAACAGTGAATGATCCGTGAAATTCTCTGATTTTGTTTTGTTCTTTTTCTTATTAGCAAAATGAGCATGGAGATGAAGCTAGTATAACGAAGTAGACTCGTTTTTCGTTATGGAATTCATGTTTCTCAGCAAAAAAACCTTGTGTTGCCGATCATTCGATTGGAAAAAAATAAATCATGAAAATGATTTTCCTTCCATATTTAGTCTTTCAATCATTTGCAAATGTGGGGAATTTCGAATAAAACACCCTGGAACTTGTGTATCAATGGCTTCTTTTGTAGGATGCCTTTTCTTCACGAGCAAATGAAGGCTAATCATTGAAATTCCTTTTAGTATATATCCCCTGAATAGTAAATTATTCCATTTGTTGATGACGGCATGCATGGAATATTCCGATTTGGAGTACAATAATGTGTATTTCAAATTTCTTCTTCACAGCATTTATCGATTATGGCTTTGGACGACGAGAGTGGTGTTGTTGAGGAACCAACAATGGAGGAAACAATTTCTGTTTCCAATTTGAAAAAAGAAGTTGATAATCAAATGGACAATGGCCATGAAGCTCTTCCATCTCCAACAAAAGCTAAAGAGCAAGAGTCTTCCATGGTTCCAGTTGAAGTGACTGAAACTATTTCTACTAGTAAACACTCAAAAGGTTCAAAGGTATTTCCGTCCAACACCAAATGTAGAAATCCCTTGTTTGTAATGCATTGTGTGATTGAACTTTATCGTTTTGGTTAGGGATCTGTGACACAAACTGATGCTTCTTTGAAAATAAACAAACCTGCCAAGGAGCAAGAGAGACCTACTTTGAAAGGATCAACATTTTCTCAGAGCAGCAGGAAAATTCTTTCTCAGAGTCTTTCGTTTCCAGCTAGAAGAGGTAGTACGGATGTTATGAACAAGAGCATTGATAAGTATCCTATCAAAGTCGAATCAAAAAGTGGTAGCGTGAATGGCTCTAAAATAAAGGCATCAATTTCTGATGGATCAGTTTCATCAAAAGCTCAGTTAAATCATCCAAAAAGGGTTGCCTCCTTTGGAGGTAGCTTGAAGCAAGCAAACACAAGTAATGGTAGATCTTCTAGTCATCAGCGTTCTTCTTTACCATCAATTCATGGGATTCGCCGGTCGATGGTAAAAATTCCTGATGTTTCTTCTTTTTCCGACATTTTTTAGGCAAATTTATTAGTTTTTGTTTTTATTTCTTTTACTAGCCTGAGAAGTCTGGTTCTGAGAATGCAACTAATTGTCCTCCATCTGAGGTTTCTCTGTAAGTCACCATCTCCCACCATGAGTGCTATTTTATTACCTTTTTCACTATTTTCCACGTTGATGTTTCATAATTACAGAGAAATTGATCAAAACTCAAAACCAGTGAAAACGACTATACCTGGTAAAGAGGATGATGATACTCACTCCACTTCATGGTATGACTCTATCCCTTAATTATGTTTCTTTTCTAACCTTTTTTATGTCCATATCTATTATCTTCTCTGTCCATCCTTTACCTAGTTATATAAATCCCTTGAATAATCATCAGTTGCACCCCCCATAGTCGAAGAAGCCTCGGTTCTTCATTTGGTTCCAGGTTGGACGAGCGAGCTGAGAAAAGAAAGGAGGTTATTAATTGATCCGATAATTGTTTTTCTTTGTTGATAGTAGCGATTTAGATAGAATAAATGACAACTCATTTGTTCCAATTTTCAGTTCTTTACGAAGTTGGAAGAGAAAATTCAAGCAAAGGAAGTCGAAAAAACCAACTTGCAGGCTAAATCAAAGGTATCATGGTTAGCAATTTGTCTACTTTAAAAGGCAGAATTGCTTTTTCAATGATTAAATTTTCACACTTAAAAAGACACAAACCCAGAACACTGTTACTAAGCACATGAGTAATACCAAGCTTCCAATATGAACAACCTATCTACTGCTCTCAAATGGTACTAAAACAATACAATGAAGAACTTAAGCAAAATTTCATGGAGAAGATACAAAGGATTGCCATTAAGCATTGAATTGCATTCTTTTCAAATGAAATATATAGAAGCACTCCATACAACTTTTTATGCTGTCATCACCAAACCTTTGCCTCATACTTAGCGCATTGATCTATCTTAATTCATTACCACTCGAATAGGGAGAGTGAGACAAAGATTGGATATAAACATCTGAAAGTAGATAAATTTATGTTTCAATTTAGGTGTCAAAGAATAAAACTATAAAGATAGTCAAGGGATAACCAATTGCAAGGCAACAACAAAAAATCTCACTTTCTCAGTAATTTTAAGGCAGTTTCATTTTGTTCATTCCGTTTTCTTCTCTGCGTATCTATCAGGAGAACCAGGAAGCAGAGATTAAGCAAATGAGAAAGGGCATGGCATTCAAAGCCACCCCTATGCCAAATTTTTACAAGGAGCCTCCTCCAAAAGTTGAGTTAAAGAAGGTACTAGTTAAAATTTTCCAAATCTCCCCTCTTATACAACTCACTTGGAAATTTCTTGGCTTTTATCCTTAGTTTTGCTCTACTGATCAATGATCAATAAGATGATCATTTATTATGTAAATTCAATAGATACCAACAACCCGTCCAAAATCTCCCAAACTTGGGAGGCCTAAGAGCACAGCACCTGAAGCCGGTGGGTCTTCTCTCAGCCCCCATTTAAACGGAGAAGAACAGATCAATTCACCAAATGCATCACAGGCTAAGTGTGATAAAGAGACTGTTACTTCAAAGAAACTGATTAGAAAATCTCAAACGAAGCTTCAGTGTCTTGAATCTTCAGCACCTAAAAATGAAGCAAATCCTCCCAAATCCAAACCAAAGAATCCCAAGCTGCAAGATCAGTCCTTGGATCTCTCTGAACTTAACGAACAGCCGAGTTCAACCTCGCCGGAGATCATGCCACCAGAAATCGCAGTTGGGTGCTAAACGATTAAGTATGTTTCCATTTACAGACTTTGAAAATTTATGATCAGTATTGTGAATAGAGTGCTCGAACGGATCAGATTATATCTGTTTCCATAGATTTCAGTAATTTACCTGTTTTATGTTGATTTGGCTGTTGTATCAAGTGAGTTTTGCAGATTTACAAGCGATATAAAACATTTTTCTGTTCTATTTTTGTATGAGCAGTTTTCCTTTGATGATGCAACTGTCTCGGTAGATCATGTGCTTTGTTGGTCATTAAGATTTTACATTATTTGTTATTTTCTTAGATTAAAAATAGGACAATCGTTTGGATATATGTGTGCATATAATGTGGAGATGATACACTGTTGAAGAAAGTATGAATATGGATGTTCCCCAATGTTGTGAACCTGCTACGTGTCCAGTGCTCACAATACAATATTGTCTGCTTTGGACAAGGCTCGCATGATTTTGTTATTGGGATTAGCTCAAAATGCGTTGTACTGAATAGGGAGGGAAACCCTACTTATAAATCATGTATTTTCTACTATCCCAAGTGATGTCGGATTGTCTACCCCCACTGATATGAGCAAGATTCATAACAGGGTCGTTCCTACCCTTCACAGGGCTGATTGCCACATACCCTCTTTTTGACATTTAGTCACCATTCTTGTATGTAAAATTAGAGTGTAAATATAATATTATTATAATTAAATGTCCACTTGGTATTTTGTACAAAAGAGTTGTCACTTTAATTTATACATCGTTAACTTATTAATGACACATATATCATGTTATTGGATAAAATTAGAATGATCGAAAATTATAGAGTCGTATGTTCAAACTACATGTTGTTTGAAAGAAACACTAGGTGGTTAATCAATATCCATGCCCTCTCCATGTAATATAAAATGGGCAGACATAAAAAAGAACAAATATGGATATTTTCCAAAAGTGCTTAGCCATTTGTTGATAGATAGGGCTAGATTTATCTCTTGACGTAACGCTGATGTGTAATGTTTACGCATCACTCATTATTATTTGACGTGTAATAACCCGAACGCATGGTTTGAATTCAAAGCCATTCAACCCCGTACTAATAACCAGCTAATCTCAAAAAACTGAATCACAATTTGCACGACAAATGCCTTCAAAGTTAGTCGTTAAACGTGCGACTTTCAGCAACGCTAA
The DNA here is from genome assembly GCA_022433065.1 of Begonia loranthoides. Classification (NCBI taxonomy): domain Eukaryota; kingdom Viridiplantae; phylum Streptophyta; class Magnoliopsida; order Cucurbitales; family Begoniaceae; genus Begonia; species Begonia loranthoides. Next base: position 15,698,608 of record CM039476.1, on the reverse strand, counting down.
AATTCCAAGTCGTCTAAGGAGGAACACATTGGTACTTGTTAATTTAAACTTAGGTCGAATCTAATTGCTCGACTTCTACATTAGCTCGATCATTCTCCTTAAACCCAACAACCCATTCATCGTCTGAGACGATTTCGAAATATAATTTATTAATCCAAAAAAATACAACAATTATGCATAGAAAAAACAATAATTTCGATTTTGTACGAGAATATTTATTCACATTGCTCGTGTTACATAGACAACATATTCGGATCGAGGATTGGTTTTTCACAAATTCAACCAAAAAAAATGAATTTTTATTTTTTTATTATTATTTTTAAATATTTTATTTTTTATTTTTGAAAATGTTGTCGTTGGAGGGCAGTAAATGGTTTGATTTTCAGTTATTTACCGTTGGAAGCAGTTTCTCTCTGAGAAGGACTCCGCCAAAATCCGGTGCCGTAGAATCTCTCCCACATCTCCTTTTCCAACAGCTGCGCCGCTTCTCTTTCCGTCGAGTTATCCTCCCCCGACTGGTTGTCCTTCTTTTCCAGCCTCTCCGTCTGGGGCTCCGTCTCCGCCTCCCTCTTCTCTCCGGCGGTTGAGGAGCGACGCCGGTGCAGAGGCAGAAGACCGCTCTTGATCAGCTGCCTTTTTCTGTTCATTTTTATGGCGCGCCGGCAGAGGCAGGCGGGGAGTTTGTAGACGGCGAGCACTAGGAAGTTGACGAGGGTGCAGGGGCAGCAGCAACATATGGCGGCGCATTCCGCTGTGGTTCCGCCGGCGACCTCCGAGAATCGCCGTTTTCCTGATCGGTGAGCTAAGAGCGGCCGTCCGCGGTGGGACGATGGCGTCCGGAGCATAATCTCCTTTGACATGAAAGGAAGCAGGATTTTTGCAGAAACTGAGAAAATGCAGTCGGAATAAAGGAAATAAGGAAGCGAAGGAATAATGGGTCCACTGGTTCAACCGAAAATGCGAATAATCACAGAGAAAATAGAAAAGGAATTCATTTCCTGCCTGTTTGAGATTCTCCAGAGAATATACGATCAAACGAGGATCCAAACGATGGAGAAAAAGAAAGGCCGAAGAGGGATTCAACCTGGAGGGCGGGCTGGAATAAAGAGGAGGAATCTCATAGAGAGATTGAGTAACTGAAGAAACGGAAAAGCCGAAACTCCATTGAAGACGGAGGATGGAATTGCCGTGTTCAAGAAACACGGCAAAGGAGGAAGGAGACAGAGGAGGCGTTATTTAAAATGGCGAATTGGTCAGCGGCTCACCAAAAACCAGGCTGGAATTTTCTTTTTTTAGAATAATGAAATTAAATAGAAAACTACTTTTTTAATTTAAAATAAATAAATATTCTTATTTACTATTTTTAGAGAGACATTATTTATACTCCTTTTTCTATTATTTTAAAATTTAATTATTATTTCAAACTATATTGTTTTAATTATGTCATAGTATAATCTATTACAAATAGTTGTGACAGCTTGTCCTGTGAAGACAAAGATCAGTGGAGATGCACAATTCCACATCGTTTGGGAGGATGGAAAATACATGATTTATAAGTAGAGTTCTTCTCCTTACTTAGTACAACGTGTTTTGGGCTCACCCAATAACAAAATCGTGCAAATTTTGGCACAAATCAAATAATATTTTACTGAGAGAATTGAGGATGTTACAATAGTTTTTTTCCATCTAGATCATCTTCAAGTTATAGTATTTATAATTTTGAGAAAAACTTTCATTTTTGAATAATGTGATTGACTTACATGTTTTCAATTGTCTTATTTGTTAAACAAAACCTTTTGACTTTGTTAGTTGAATGATTCTTATGTCTAAAATAATGTAATTTTTGGTCATTATATTATCTAATTAGAATCATATTACTATATTGTCAATCATAAATCATATGGCGATAACCTAAGTATGTTTCATGCTTAGTATATGTAACGTCTTCTAGTGCTCCCGGTATAATATTGTCCGCTTTGGCCTGAAGGCCGCATGGTTTTATGTTTGGGGTTAGCAAAAAAAGCGTTGTACTAAGTAGGGAGAGAAACCTTACTTATAAACCATGCATTTTTCTATTCTCTCAAGCATTATGGGACTGAGCCTTTCCTGGCCTTCACAGGGCAGACTGCCACAATCTCACCCTCTTAGGGATCCGACGTCTTCGTCGGCCACACTTCCGGTTGAGATTTCGCTCTGATACCATTTGTAATGTCCCCCAGTACTCCCAGTACAATATCATCCGCTTTTGGCTGAAGTCCGACTGTTTTGTTCTTGAGGTTAGTAAAAAACGCCTTGTATTAAGTAGGGAGGGGAACCCCACTTATAAACCATGCATTTTTCTACTTTTCTAAGCGATGTAGGATTGTGCCTTCCTGATATGGGCCGGACTCACACCTAAATCTTTCCTAGCCTTCACAGGACATGCTGCCACAGTATACATGCTTCTGAGCTTCTCCAAGATATGATGTCTCTTTGACATGCAAAACTACTTTTTAGGGGAGAGATGCCATTGTCAATAGGGTAATTATCAATTTGAACAATGTGTTTTGAAGTTATATACAACCAATATCCTGTCCGTACTCCCTAACATTTCTGACTAAATTATGGACCACTTCAAATTATTTCGTGTTTGAATAAAAAAATATCGTCATCTATCAACAGACAACCTTAAGATGCCACTCAATAGTACTTTGATATGACTTGATTTTTGTTCTTCGTACTTAGTCATAGTAGTTACCTCTCTGTATATTACGACAATTTAAAACATTTACTTTTAACATTTTTATCGATTTAAACCCGGTCTTATATTTTCAATAATTTTATTTAAATTGTTAACCGCAGCCATTATTCCCTTTCCTTCTCAGGTGATACGTTTGTACTGGTCGTGGCTTTCCCGGTTCTCTGTAGCATAAACGAGCTGCATAAACGACGTACTCTCCATGCAAGAGACGCTGGTGAATAGGTTTGCGTTCGACGGAAGAGATATTCAGCTTCTGACGGACCACGAAGGTTCCGAAGCAGTCTGGATCCGAGCTAATATTAGAAAAGCTCTTGAAGGGATGGTCCAGCAGGCTGAGAATGGCGACGTCTTGTTCTTCCATTACAGTGGGCATGGAACTGGAATTCCTTCGTTGAAGCCGGGGAATCCTCTGAGGCAGGAATGGATAAAGGCATTGTTCCTTCTGATTTCAATCTCATCACTGGTTTGTATTCATTTTGCATAAACAACAACGTTTCCATTTATATGCTCAGGCGTGGATTTCCAGCTACTAGTGAACGCCCCATCGAACAGGGCGAGCTTGTTGTGTTCGGCACATTGTGGGCTGGACAAATAAGGGCAGGGCCATGCCCTTATTTAAAGGAATAGGAACCCTAAAAATATAACATAGCAGCAAAACAAAGAGAGAAGACAGATTCGGATTTTACAGAGGTAGTCTCGGAAAAGTTTACTTTGCCGGAGTTTAGACCGTTGGATCGGCGTGAAATTTTGATACCTTGTTTGTGACTTCCTGGACATCAATTAAACAGTGAAGATCTGTTTTTAAGCTCTATAAGTTCATCTTGTAGGTTAAAAACAAACAAGAGAAATCAGATTCTCTTGTTCTTTTGTTACTCTCTTGATTCCATCGTCAGGATGATTGTGCTGAATTGAGACTTAGTTGTACTCATTATTATCGTTGGTAGTAGAAGTTTTAAGTGGCCTAATCGAGTCCCTTAGTTTTTATCCAATTTAGGGTTTTCCACGCTAAAATTTTGTGTTCGTTGATTTGATTATTTTGTATTGATTATCACTCGACTGTTATTGTGTCTGCACTCAATTTTGATTTGTGATTTGGATTAATTACTAAATATTGAAAAAGTCATATTCTTTGATTTAGGTGGTTTTTCTTCTGCAGAGCTTTACAATGCTATCATGCTCATGCCATAGCGGCAGCCTAATCGACAAAGAGAAAGAGCAGATTGGCGTATCCTCACTCAAACCTCGCCGGTTGGGCGACCTACTCTCGCCGGCTAATTCATCCCCTTTAAGGCCATCTTGAACGACCCGAAATCACTGACCCAAATAAACACTTCAGATTACGAAACCCATTTTCTCCATCTCTTCGGCGGTGAATCCAGCCTCAAGTTCCGACTGAACCCACTCGACGAACAGCCTGAAAATGCGGTCGACGAGGGTATTTTTTTGAGCCGGTGCCAAGCCAACGAAACTTGCATCGACATGAACCAAGTAACTAGGGGAGGAAAGGCATTTGGGGCATTCAGCGCCGCCATTGAAGCTGTGCTGAAAGAGCATGTGGATCGGCAGCTTAGCAATGCGCAAGTTGTGATGCTGGCTAGAAAGGTGCTTAAAGCGCAGGGCTTTGCGCAGCACCCTTGTCTTTACTTCATCGATGATAACGCCAATGCTGTTTTCTCGTGCCAAACGCCGCCCACCTCCAACTTAATACAGTAATTTGGTTCTTTGTACTATTCTTATTGGTCTGTATTGATTTTCTACAATATCAGCCAAAGAGCTCCTCGGATATGGCAGATTCGGAAAAGTCTATAAAGGAACTTTGTCGGATTCGAAAACCCAAATCGCAGTTAAAAGAATTTCTCGAGAATCAAAACAGGGCTTGCGAGATTTTCCTCGGCGGAGGAGAGTTAACAGGAAAAGTTGAAGATTTTGGGTTAGCTAGACCGTGGGAACACGGGGCGAATCCTAGCTCAACGATGGTCGTCGGGACTTTAGATCTAGCGCGCTGGAGCTACCGAGAACGGGGAAAACCACGATCAGTGTCGGCGGAGAAGGAAGGGGATTAACGGCTGCTGTTAACAATTTCAAAATACAGGCTATGAATTGAAGTAATTTAATTAACAATTATCTTATTGGCAAAAAGGTTAATCTATATTATAATTTATGTGTTCCAAAGTTGCCATCAGTGGGTCCATAGCTCAGTGGTAGAGCATTTGACTGCAGATCAAGAGGTCACCGGTTCGATCCCGGTTGGGCCCTTTTTTCTATTTATTTATTTTACTTTTATATTTTATATTCAATCTCTAAATAATCAAACTAAATTAATTAATGCGTAATTAATTATATATAAAAAAAAATGATGATTTAAATGTTGGATATCTTGCGATTATTTAGAGTCATAGCTACACTAGTACTTTTTTTTTTCTTTTTAACAAAATATTTAATTAAAGGTCTCGTACTTGCTCAAATCATTAAATTCGATGAATAAATTAAAAAGAAAATTATTCAAAGAATTATTTTTGACAAAAAACAATCGTATTAAACCCGAAAGAATTAGAATTAGGCAAAAGAGAGCTCCGCACGATAATAAATAGTTGATGAAAAATAGTTTCTTTCCCGCTAGAAACAAACAAACAATAAAAAAACAATAGTCTTTAAAGTATTCAAAACTCAAAACTCGCTTAGCAATAAGAAAATTAATACGATAAACTGCAAATTTAGACCTTGGCCTTAGATGTTATTTACAATAAACACCTCAAATTTTTTTTAACAAAATAGACCTCAATTTTTTAGGTATCAACAATATAATATTGCTGTCATTTAATCTGTTAAATCTATCCTGCAATATAGTTCTAACTTACTTCTATACGTAAAAGAAAATTATGTGATCCGTTCTGTAATTGAATCTAGAAGAATTGCAGCATATATGGAAAGTATATTATCGAGAAAACACTACTTTTAAAAAATAAAACGTACAAGATTCAGTAGTCACAGTAGTCAGTACAGATAGAATTAAAATGAAAGTCTGTCGCGTGCATTCCTCAGGAATAATTTAATAAATAAAATAACGATAAATGTATATTTATTATTGAGAGTTAAAATTTTATTTTATTCTAAAAAATAAAATAAAATAAAATTAGGGAGTGTTTAGTGGAAATGTACTAAGGACAGTTAAAAAGAGTTCGGTAGACAATTTTGTTCTCTCTAGAGCCCCACCCGGCGATCTCATCTAACGCCAAAATGGCTAACCACTGACAGCGACGGGTACCTTCTTTCCCATCCTTTCTCCAATATTGAATTCGATAATGTTTTCGTCTCTTTTGCCGGAGGAATCGTCACTCTTGGAGTGGAATCAAGTTCCAATCACTGATATCTAAGATTCAGCACAGTTTTGAAGATCTCTCCTTATTTGTTCAGTGTTAGCATGTTGCTTTGGCAGTCACTTTCGTGGCCTGTTTCAGGCTTTATTTCCCCACCTATGATGGTTAATTCTCGATTTTCAGCTCGTCAGTTTTCGTTTGGAGATTCTGATTCCAGTGTCTACGAGCGCAGAGGTTTTAATCCAAGTTACTCGAATTCTGAGTCTTATTGTCAGTTTAATTCCATAAATCTCTACAGAAACGGATGTAGATGTCCAAAACTTAGAATTAGGCATTTGAAACTCTCAGGCAGCTTGGTTCTCAGTGATTTTAAGCTCCGTGGCATGAAATTCGGCTCAGTTTATGATTCCCATGTCGGAACTTCCATACTTAGAAATCCAGACACTAAAATATGGGCTGGGGACAGCGGAAAACCATCAAAATTCAGCGATTATATTTCTACCGGAGTGAAAAAAGGATTTCCTGATGCGAATTTGACAAGAAAAAAATTCGTAGTAAATCCAAAATCAACGTTAAGTGTTGATGAAGTGTCCCTTACAGAAGAAGCTGGCAATGGAGGAGTAAAAACAGATCAAAGTTATTATGATGCCATTGTTATTGGCTCTGGTATTGGGGGATTGGTTGCTTCTACACAATTAGCCGTGAAAGGTGCCAGAGTTTTAACTTTGGAAAAATATGTGATTCCTGGTGGAAGCTCGGGGTATTATGAAAGAAATGGATATACTTTTGATGTTGGATCATCCGTGATGTTTGGTTTCAGTGATAAGGTAAGTTTTTTATACTTTTTTTTTTGCTTTTTAATAGTGCTGCTTCTCTTGAGCTGCTTTCCTATCTAAGTTAGTTTTCAGTTGGTACTTCTTCAAATTCCATGATGTTGATGTTACAAGATAGAAATTTTGAAATATGAAGGTCCTAAAGTGTGTCTTTTGTTATGAAAGTTCACTGAACAGAGTTGCTTGTACTAAAGACTAATTGTATTGATTTCATTTGATTAGGCCGTGCAGAAGTTACTCTTAAGTGTATGCATAGTTGTTAGATTTTGGATAATCTAGATCTGTTGCATACTTGGTCATGATTTCAGCATTTCTCATACTCATTTGGGTATAGTTTACGTGAAATTTTATCCCACTTACTAGATTCAGAAATCCTTGTGGTTCTGACTTGGCTCTAACTTTTCAAATTTTGGCAGGGAAATCTAAATTTAATCACCCAAGCATTGGCAGCAGTTGGTTGTAATATGCAAGTTATACCTGATCCAACTACTGTTCATTTTCATCTCCCAAATAACCTCTCTGTTCGAGTTCACCGAGAATATAGGAAATTCATTGAAGAGCTAATTGACAAGTTTCCCCATGAGAAGGAAGGCATCCTCAAATTCTATGGTAAATGTTGGGAGGTCTGTTATCTATTCGTTTTGTAGATCTCCTCAAGGTTTCTATTTCTAATACATTACTTACAAGTTAGAATTTTATTGCACTGGTAGATATTTAATGCCTTGAACTCTTTGGAATTGAAATCACTGGAAGAGCCCATATACCTTTTTGGACAGTTCTTTCAGAAGCCTCTTGAATGCTTTACACTTGGTGAGAATTTTCCTTATTCGCAAATATTATTCATGAATCCGCTATTTGTAATTATGAGTGACGCCCAAGCAAAAGAAACTGGAGCATTTGTCATGTTTCAAAATCGTGGTAATGTTTGGTCAAAATTGCTTTATTGTGTATGGTGGATGCCAATTCTCCAGAGCGGATCCTCTATTAGTCATTTGATCTTGCAACTCTGAGCTTGGAATTTTGATATAAATTCATTGTATTTAGCTCCATTCCGTCTTACTAATTCCTTTTATTCATATATCATCCATGTTTGTGTCATTCTATTAATACAATGTAATGACCATTGTTGTGACATAGATCTAAATTTTATCACATCTGACAAAAAATGATAGGGTATTAAAGTATTTCCTGATTATCATGTCATATTTTGATATCACATGCAGCTTATTACCTGCCTCAAAATGCTGGGGCCATAGCTCGAAAGTACATTAAGGATGCCAAGTTGCTGGCGTTCATTGATGCTGAGGTTAATCATGCACAATTTTTATTTCTAAAAGAATATTATTTACTAACTTAAATATATTTTGTCTATTTATTTATTTTTATACCTATTTATTACCTAAAAGATTTTGCTTATTTCTCTATTATTTGGTGATTCCACAGTGTTTTATTGTTAGCACGGTCAACGCTTTTCAAACGCCAATGATCAATGCAAGCATGGTGAGTCCGAGATTTTCAATCATCCTTTGTGTTCTTTGTTCGTAAATTTTGGGTTGATTCATTGGAATCTTTCAGGTTTTGTGTGACAGACATTATGGCGGGATTAACTACCCTGTTGGTGGTGTTGGCGGGATTGCCAAATCTCTAGCAAAAGGACTAGTTGACTGGGGTGGTGAAATAAAGTACAAAGCAAATGTGACTAAAATTCTAATTGATAAAGAGAAAGCTGTGAGTTAATGATGTTACGCTTCAATATTCTATACTCTATCCAAATAGTTAAATCTAGCTGAATTCTGAAACCCAACCCCCCCTCCCTTCATCCTCATTTCTTTCCTTATGCCCCAATAGGTGGGAGTGAGACTGTCAGATGGACGAGAGTTCTTTGCTAAAACCATCATATCAAATGCTACCAGATGGGATACGTTTGGTTAGTCTTTGCTCTAGTTAATAAAAATTCTCTTGCCGTCAATTCATAATAATGATGGAAGTATGTTTTTTATTTTTTATTTTTTGGTTTCATTCTTACTGATGTTGATGGTTATTTTTCTTTGTATAAGGAAAGCTGTTGAACAAAGGAGAGCTTCCAAAAGAGGAGGAAAATTTTCAGAAAGTTTATGTGAAGGCTCCATCTTTTCTGTCCATTCACATGGGTGTTAAAGCGGAGATTTTACCACCAGACACAGATTGTCACCATTTTGTGCTTGAGGTAATTGGAGCCTCCTTTATTGAAATTGATTTTGGTCTTTAACGTAGGAAGTTAACCTGATATTTTCATCTCATCGTTTCCATCCTTTCATTTAGGATGATTGGAGGAGACTGGAAGAGCCATATGGAAGTATTTTCTTGAGCATTCCAACCATTCTTGATCCAACGCTAGCTCCGGAAGGGCACCACATTCTTCACATCTTTACTACCTCTTCAATGGAGGACTGGAAGGTCTGCATGATATCATCCAAAAAAGTTTGAATACTTGCTCAAAATTACAATTTTGATTTATATGTCATCTTTTATTCCTCTACCAATTTTGGTTTGGATGTGAATGTGGAAGAAACAATTTTGATATGGTCTTTTGAGTAGGGACTCTCTCTAGAAGACTATAATAAAAAGAAGGAGCTGGTAGCTGATGAAATCATTACCAGATTAGAGACCAAACTATTTCGAGGTCTCAAATCGTCCATCGTTTTTATGGAGGTATATTCCTAAAACTCACTGACATCAAGTGAAAGAATGCATAAAACATCCTCAACGAAAACTGAGATTCCATTATTTAAAAAAAAAATTGAACTTACCAAGCTCGAAGCCAAATCATTGACTTGAGTCGCTGAAGGCTGTTAAAACTGGATTAAAATTTATTCTCTAGAGTACACTGAATCTAAAAGTTTTATTTAGACATTATATGATGTAATTCTAAATCTCAATCCATGAAATAACAACAAAAAATCTTGCATTTAGTGTGAATCTTGCATTTAGTGTGAATCTTTTCATAATTATTTTGGGAATTGAAAGAGGTAATTTTGAAGATGTGTTTCTTTTTAATAAATCACTATTCATTTGCGTTCTTCAAAATATCAAATCTTATGCAAGACAGCTAACACTCTTAGTGTTTGCTAGTTGACCTCAGACAATTTAGGGAGACCTAAAATTTCTTTAGATATGCAGGTGGGAACACCAAAGACTCATAGGCGGTATCTAGCGCGTGATAATGGTACATACGGACCAATGCCACGAGGAACTCCAAAGGGTCTACTTGGAATGCCTTTTAATACTACTGTAAGTCAACTCATAAGTCTTTGCAATAATTTACTGGTTTCACTGAATGGTCATTTATAATGAATCTGCAGGCCATAGATGGTCTATACTGTGTTGGTGATAGCTGTTTTCCTGGGCAAGGAGTAATAGCAGTAGCCTTTTCTGGAGTAATGTGTGCTCATCGTGTGGCTGCTGATATTGGTGAGATATCGACTTCATTTTATATTACTTTTGACGGGATGAATCTTTTAAATTTGTTATTGTTTGATCCATGTATGGTAATAATATTTGAGATGTGACCTCGTATTTTAATCATGGTACTCAGATAAATCTATTTGGTGATGTGAAATATGCAGAGATTCTATTTTCTCTATTTAACTTGATTATTTTGTTTTTAAGGGCTCGAAAAGAAGTCCCCAGTTTTGGATGCTGTTCTTCTTCGGCTGCTGGGTTGGTTAAGAACCTTGGCATGAGGTACCACATTTGAGACGGGAGATGCCAAATAATCATTGCAGTGCACAAGCTTTGCTAAATAACTATAGGTACAGCTTAGTGAGGACCATAATATCTAGCATTGTCTTCTGAAGACTTAACAGTATAATGCTAGACAATCAAGGTAATTGATAATCTCACAATTTTGATCATCTTATCTTGGTGGGCAATCCCTTCCCTATCTTTTTTTCCCTTCTTTGTCCATCGCCAAAGTTATACAAATGAAACAAATTATGACCGGACTACTTAGTACAATTTTCATTTCCTTGGTTTGCCAACTTTAGAGATTTAGTAAAATAACACATAAAATTCTTTCTTCAACATTTTGCATGTCCATTGATGCATAAATCTTCAATGATGAAGTTTTGTCATTTTTCAGAAATATAGTCTCTAATATGCACTTGAGTTATCTTCTTGAGCATTTGATAAATTAAAACTATGTGAAGGACACATGATAAACTTTTGTTGTACATGGGTAATGTTTGGTAGTTAGTTTTATTTATTAGACTCAAATTCCCAAGTCATTTAGGGATCTCTTGGAGAATAGCATAAGAAAACTGTTCTTCTGTTTTGGTATATGCTTCTGGAAAATTTGTTATTTCAGCTTCATCCTTCGCAAAGAAAGGTATGCCAGAAGTCGATATCCAAAAACCATGGCTATTAAGGCACTAACTTCTATTACACCACTGTCCATTGTCGTCCAATTCATGGTGGGAATGGTGGGTGGGATGGGTTTGTACTGCACCTTCAGAAGAAGCTTGTATGTGTGATAAGTGAATGACGTATAGCGAATCCATGATACAAATACGGGCACTTTCTGCAAAATTGGAAATGTGGCTATGCTTTAAATTGGAAAAAGATCTACATTCTACCTTAGAATCTGATCATGTCTTCTCTTTGTTTGATCATGAAATTTTACGATTGTAAAGGTTATCTCAATGAAAACCCCCTTAGTTACCTTAACAAAGAACCCACCAGCTAGCATGAAGGTCATTACAGTCACGGAAGCAAAAGTTGTTGCTTTCTGTAAGTCCATCAATGTAGCTCCTATAGCCAGTCCAAGCCCCTGATTTACAAGAAGATACAATTAATCAGAAGTGGTTGTTTATTTCGGGGTGCTTTTTCATCAATTGAGAAAAGGAGGCATACCTGAGCTGCTATTATACAGAGGAAAACAGTGAGCATGCTCAGAAAAAATGGAGTAGCACTCAGTTTTAGTCCTGCCATGAAATAGACAACGAGGAAGAAGAAAACTGGTAGTAACAGGTCAAGTGGGAGATCACTCGTGGTCCTGGCTAAAAAGTATGCACTCAGCCTATACATGTCCGCTGCTCTTTCTTTAGTCAGCATGGCTCTTTCTTGGGGAAAGGTGAAGATGGCTGTAAACACAGGAAAGAAACCCCAGAAGACAGCAATGAAGAAAAGCAGTCCTTCCTGCATTAGACAATATTAGAATCAGCAACAACTTTCTAGAACCTTAAAGCAGGTAAATAGTAATGGTTGCCAGGATTAACTTTGGCTGCATAGTTTTATACACTTTAGTCTTTTGAATCTTTGGCTAATATTATTTTTGAATCTCAATTTTTGCATTTTTTTCACATTAAAAAATTGAGGAAATTTTATCAATCTAAAGAAAAATAGCTAGAAGTCTGAGGGCTGTCTATTTTCTGCAGGATAATGTCTGTACCTGATCTTGCAAGCTTTTTGGACTGTTACAATCTGATTGCCACCAGAGCAACCCCAAAATAATTGCAGTAGCTAGTACTTGAGTGATTCGCAGCAAACTAAAGTAGTCATGCCTCCTTTCCTTGATTCCTCTAACGAAAAGTATGGAATATTGATCCAACCAGCTGGCACCCCATTGTCGCTTTGGCAAGGACATCTTTGACATGAGCTCTTTCTTAAGGGGAAGCGGAACAAGAAGTTTCATTTTCTCCTTGTCTGAAGCTCTAGTTTCGTAGGCCTCAACAAGATACTGATTTGACATAAAACCATCGTTATCTAGATACCTTTAGGCTTTAGTTTTAAGCTTTTGCTCATCTATAGTAAACTCCTAGATATGGTGATTCACCAATCTCATAAAGCCAAATTGGTGAGCAAGCTGAAAGAAATGTCCTTAGGTACCATTAACTATATGGAAGTTCACTGCCAACAAAGTTTTCCATTAGGTTGCATGACCCAAGTTAAAAGGGTTTGTAATGGCCTGGTAGGGTACAAGTAATTTTCATATTGAGAGATTTGATAAGTGTAAATTGTCATAGCAGGTGCCTATCAGTGTCAGAAAATCAGGAACCTAAGTACTTTACCTCATGCAAAATAGCAGGAAATGAGTTTGCATATCTTGTTTTGGACTCTGAATCATCTATTTTCACTTTATCATCCTCTAATTCTGATGGCACAGAAACATCGTTTATGTTGCCATTTGCAAGGTCTAGCAAGAATTCAGCTGGATTCATGGCAATAAGTGGATTACATCCTATAGATGAGAAATAGGCCATGGCTTCTGATGCTTTTCCAAAGAATAGCAAGCTCCCTTTTCCGAGAAGAATCAGCTTATCAAATTTGTGGAATAGCCTGCTAGATGGCTGGTGTATTGTTGTCACCACTGTTTTCCCAGCCTGTCAATATGATCGAGATTGAAACATCATGAGTTGTAAAGTAAATAGAGGTAAGAACTAAGAACAATATTCTTGGTTTGATTTTTGAAGAAGCTTATGTTGTAAGTGCTTCAAACCTCATGGATGTTCTTGGTTTGATTCCGGCTAATTGGATGGGACAATCTCAAATAAAGGGCAGGGACAAAGTAGCTTGATAATACTTTACCTCTGCTATGCTGTGTAATATTTGAACAATTCTCAGTGCAGTTGTGGAATCCAAACCAGAAGTTGGTTCATCAAGAAACAGCATGGAAGGATTGATTATAATCTCATTGCCTATGCAGACTCTCTTCCTCTCTCCGCCCGAAATACCACGTACAAATGGCCCGCCTATCATTGTGTCCTGACACCTGCAGATCAAGAAGATTATCTACTTTTTTTCACATTCGATCTTTCAAATCGAATGAGAAAAAAAAAACCCAAAAAGGAAAGAATAAATTTTCTGCTCAAGCTTACCACTCTAGTCCGAGCTCGTAAATAATGTCAACGGCTCTTTTTTCCTTCTGCTCTTTTGACAGTGTTTTTGGCAGTCTCAGGAGAGCTGCATATCTCAGTGTTTCTTTCACCGTAAGGTGGGGAAATAGAACATCATCTTGTGTCACAAATCCTATCCTGCCATGAATGCCTTGTTCTTAGATTTGTGTTTCTACCCTTGTCTGATGCATTTTGCAGCAATTTCTTTTTTAGCACATTTTCAAGCCATCCTAATCCCCATCATCTCTTATTCCAATTAAGTTATATGTTGTCAATCATTTTTGAAGCTTTTAATCACTATTAGACATGTTGATTTCTCTATGTTGTTGTGTTTTTTCTGGTAGATAGAACTGCTAAGTGAATTTTATTCCACTTTCTTTCAAAAGTTTTGAATTCTTGCCTGCTTTTCAGGAACTTCGAATAAGGTTGATCGTTGTAAGTAATCGAGCCGCCAACTGAGGAATTCATTTGTCTTCCCCCAAGCAGACTGAGAAGTGTCGTCTTTCCGCTTCCCGATGGCCCCATCAATGCCAAAACCTCTCCTGGAATTACAGACCCGCTAATCCCGGTCAGTATCGCCTTCTCCACTCTGTTCCTCGTCCCCTTGATAGTTACCTTGTATCTCACATCCATGAACTGCACTTTTTTCCCCCAAAAAATGATGTTTGTTATTAAGTTATCCGACCTAAATTTTTGCGCTCTTTTTCAATCATATTATGCTTAGAAAACCCAGGTTTTTAAAACACGATCCGCGGTGTTCATACGAAGTTTAATTCCAACACAAAATAATGTTTACAGATCTTTAGATTATGTTTGAAAATGCATAGAACTTTCTTCATTATTTGTGATTTTTTTCACTATGATTATGGAAGAAGGAAGTGTTGCACAAAACATTCCCCATAAAACTAGTTTTTCCAACTTCATCAGCTCAAGCTAAGCTACCTATGCTCGTCTTGAGCGATGATCGACTCCATATATATATACACACACGTGTATAAATTATGTTTACATCGTAATCGTTCGTTCAGAACCAAGAAGAAAGTATGGGAGAGAGAAAACATAACGAACGATTACGATATAAGCAACGTTTAAGCAAGTATGAAAAAACAAAACTAAGAAGAGGATCATGTGCTGTGTTTGGATGGTAGAAAATCTTGGTTTTGTGAGTAAATTTGTACCTTTAGATGGATGGGAAGAGTAGGCTGTTTTTGAAGTTTCACCTTCTGTGCAGCTGCTGCTTCAACGTCCTCCTCTTCTCTATCAACTGAATTAATAATTATTAAACATTTTCAGTGATTTTTATCATCAAATTGCTCGATGAATTTGGTATTTCTCATTGAATTTATGATTTTGCTGTATGAATCATTTGAAATTTCTCAAAAGGTCTTGAAATATATTAATCTAAGAGTGTCTTTCTTCTCCTAAAATTTTATTTCTGTTTAAACAATAGAGAGTTGTTGGTGTTTTTGCATGAATAATATACAGGCAGTATGTTTTCCTAACAAAATTTTAAAAAAATAATAATTATCAAAAAAAAAAAAAAATTGAATTCTAAGACAAATATTAAACTAATTTTGTTAATAAATAAAATCTAGAATTGTAAAAAATTAACAAAATAAATTTTGTAGTCAAGTTTTATGTTAAAAAACGTGTGTCGGATGTTCGAGTTATTCGCACCAACCCGTGACATCTGTAGATGTCTGCACTTTAATAAGTAGGAGTCTGTACCAACTCACAAATGTCTGCACCAAGTCGCGGCGTCCGTACTTTAATTAGTGGATGTTTGTCCTAACTCATGAATGTACCCATGGACATTTGCACTCCACTAATTAAAGTGTGGATGTACACATGTACATTTGCATGTATAAGCGCAGATGCCCACTAATTAAAGTGCAAACATCCATCCATAAGTACATTCACATATTGGCACACGTCAATTAATAGAAGTGTGGATATTTGAAACATATTTTTTTAACAAAAAAAATATAATTGCGAGATTAAACTCATTTATTTTCAATATTTTATGATTTTATTTATTAGCCAAATTAATTTAAGATTTGTTTTTTCTCTTATTTCATAATTTGATTTATTAACTACTCTTAAAAAATAATTAAAAAATTGAAATTGAGCTTTTAATTCTGTAAAATAATAATCATTGGACAAAGTGAGCTGTTGGCAAAGAAATATTAATTAAAAAAAAACTTACCAGCATTTTAATTTGTTAAAATTGCTCATTAAAACAATTACATTAAAATACACTTAATTTCCCATTGTGACTATTACCTTGCCTTTTTTTAATAGTTATAATATTAAATTAAGAAATATTTTCCAAAAAAAAAAACATATGCATGGTTTAAACTTTGACTTAGAAAAACTTACACAAATGATCATTGCCGGAAGGTTTGGATTCCGTCAATTCCTCCGGCGGAATGGTGGAGCCCGTGAAGGAGAATGAAAACCCGAGGCTTGCACTCGAAGCACGGCTGAGGGTGACCCCAGTGATTGCTTCATCGAGCTCCGTCTTCGTGACTTGCGCACTCCTGCTCCTCCTTATGTGTGTGTTTTTCATACCGGCCCAGCCACTTCGTCCCGGCGAAGCTGACATCATCGCCCGCTTGCTTGACTTCCTCGAGAGGTTGTTGCCGCCGTCCTCTGTCACTTCACCGGACTTTGTTCTCTCCATATCGCCGTCCTATATTTGCATGTAGAGACTAAAGTAAAATCTAGTGAGGAAAATGGCTCTAAAGTGGTGAGAGAAGAGAGATTAGAGGGAAGAGTACCGTATAAACTCCACCTCCACTTCTCTTATAGAGGATAGAACTACAAGGGCATGTTCAATTTGGAACCGTACAAATATACAATGACGTACTCAAATGTGTGAAATGTTTTCAAAAACCGTTTTAAGAATAGTTTATGAAAACATTGATTCCGTAGACTAATATATATTTTTTTAGATTTCGGTGTGACCCGAATTCTATTGGGCCAGGCCGGTGGCCTGCATTGTTGATCCCATTTAGAGTTTTGTTTTCTCTATAAATTGATGTAAACTAGAGTCGCAAAACTCGCGGTTGTATTTTAATCTTCATAGTAGATTCAATCCTCTGCCCGTGGTTTTTTCCCGTAAGGGTTTTTCCACGTAAATCTAGTGTCCCACATCGTATCTTCTTTTCTGGTTATCGTTCGATCTCTAACATATTTTGTTACAACTATTTAAAAGTTGTTTATGGAAACTTTTAAAATTCAGAGTGGAGAATTTCAAGTAGAACGAGAAAGCTATCGAATGTGTATGACATCAATTATCTAGTTTTCTTCATTTTTAATAAAAGTTTGAAAATTAGACTAGAGATAACTCAAAGAGTGATATATCTATCAAGATAGCAACCCACTATCATCAACCCTATTTTCACCCTAGTGAGTTTGCGGTACCACGTGTTTAGACACCTTGTAGATGAATCGAGATCTAAGTCAATAAGCCAACTTTTTCAAATTGTTGTGCTTAGTCTTAGATTTGTGTTTGATGGATCATCATTACATTCAAATAGGCACAATGGTACAATAATATTCATCACTAATTTTAGTGTTGTTAAATGTTTTTTTCATTGTTATAGTTTGATGACTCAAATTTTACTATTTGTAACGTCATTCAGTGCTTATAGTATAATATTGTCCGTTTTGGGTCGAAACTCATACGATTTTGTACTTAAGGTTAGCCCAAAACAGGTTGTATTAGATACAGAGGGGGAAACCTTACTTATAAATCATACATTTTCTACTTTCTCAAGCAATATGAGATTGTGCACCCCCTACTGATATAACCCAGATCCTCATATAGGTCATCTTGACATTCACAGGACAGACTGCCACGAGTCGAAAACTAGCAACCCAACAAAATGAATAAAACAAAATTATAAATTTTTCTTAAGGATTTGTGGTGAACTGCAACCTCAGGTCATTCTGTTTTAAAACTTTGATGTACTTAAAGTTGTAATACTCAATTTGTACTTTGATATACCCATAATTTTTTTACTCGTTATGAATTTTTTACATAAATTTTAACATTCATTATTCTTTTTTTTTTTTAATATTCGGCTTCAATTATAAGACTTGCCAATTTAGTATAATTAGGATTAGTGCTTTCTTCTTGGTTAATAAGATCTTAATTAGGAAACATTTCCTTTTTGGTTTTTTCCCATGTAATTTGATCATTTAGGTCTTGTTTGGCTAACTGGAATAAAAAGTTTGGAACAAGTCATTTTCAATTCAAGCTGCCTCATTTTTTAATTTCATACATTGTAGCAACCAAACACTGCCTTAAAATTGTAGTCATTGTATGCAGACAGTAAGTATCATTATAATCTTATCTTTTTTTGTTTTGGTCCTTCTCCTAATTATACCCAATTCCACTTTCTGTGGTTTCAACTTTAGTGCGTATTTTGCTATTTTGACTTTAATTAATAATTTATAATAAACTAATGTCTTTTCTTCCACAATATTGTTGCAATAATTGGTCTCTTTACTGTCCGAAATTAGGCAGGTAAGTCGGAATTTCTAAGTATTAATTTATTATAAATCAATCACTGTACTTTGTGATCAATGACAAGTCAATCATTACCATTGCTTGTTGAAAGAAGCATTATCACAAAGACGATGCCGAAACTTTAATCCTGCAACTTCTTATTCTACATTACTTGTATGTTAAAATCGCAATAGTTGAAACAATATTACAGCGAAGACGATTTTGAGAAGCTTCGACATAGTCTTCTTGTTGTCAAAAACAATTCCCACGTTTTCTTCCGAGCATCTTCCCGTCGTCGAAAACAATTTTCTCATCTCAACTTCACCTTTCAATTCTCATCATTATATTCTCTTTCCTCTTCCTGATCTATCGTCATCGTCCAATGCTCATCACTTTTCGCAAAAAAAGGTAATTTTTCTGTTGCGGAAAGTATTCTTTTCGTGACGAAAAGTAATATTTCCTCCACGAAAGTATTCTTTCTACGGTATAACATAATTTTTCCCTAAGCAGGACGACGACGTTCAGCTATGGACCATTGACGCTCTGCAGCGAAACGTCGGCTTTCCACAATGGAACGTCATTGTTCCCCCGCAAAAAGTAATCTTTTAAAACTGTTTAGTGGAAATACAACGTTCCGCCGCAGAACAATAATGTTTTTTAACGAAAAACCTAACGGCAATGTTTGAGTCATCAATTTTTCATAGTTCAATGTTTAAATTGTTAACAAAAATTGTTCAGTAGTTAACTTATCATTGATTACTAAGTACAGTAATTGATTTGATAATTTCTCTTTATTTTTCCATCACGAGTTTCGGTCGACCTAAGTTTACAAAATAGGCAACATGAGTTATCTCATTTCCGAGCAACGAGTGTCAAGGAGAATTAACGTCTCGACTAAATATGCTAAGGAAAGACCTCTATAAAATCAAATGGTTAGGAGTGATATTCAATTCTAACGCAAAAGTATTTTTCCAAACTAAGGAGTTGTACACTTCAAAAGCGACAAGAAATAACAACAATCAAGCCGTAACTTGTAAGTTCATCCTAACAACAACTGAAATCATTTGGAGAAACACAATACCGTCTCCTACGAGAAAGAAAAATCTCATACCGAAAAGATGATTGATGCATTCTGATGTGTCGTTCATTCATCAGCAGAATAATCAATCTATTGTTCTCGTACACGAGAAAAGGGAAGTGTAATCAAATTATAATGCATGATAGACATGGGACGAATAAGATAATTAAAAAAGAAAAGTAGGAGTCAAATTCGAAGTAATTGAAAACTCATGAGCAGCATGAGAAATGCAGAAAGGTCCTCAACAAGGATGGAAACCATTCATACATCTAAAAGAAGCTGAGTTTTGCATATTAAGCTTATGACTACTAATCTAATTTTATCAATTCTCTTTCTATTCACATTAGATTCACTGAAAATTGATCCCACTGACCAAAAGCCTAAAAGGGTAGTGCTCTAAGGGAGGTAATTTCCCAAAATTTTAATGTTCAGAGGTGACTGATTCCCATTCTCAGTGTCTTTCTATTTATAGAAGAGAAATTCCAACCTGAATCCTCCCAAATTTGGGTTCGTTTTGGATTCCTCTCAACATATTGAAACTGTTCAGCTCCGAAAATCCAGTTCAGCTCGGATTCTTCACTGGAGCTGAAAAGATTTTAGGGTTTATTTTTCTGAAAAATTGAAAAATTGCAAGCCTAATATGTTACAGGGAATTTCCCAAAATTCAATCATCATATCTTAATCACAATAACTACTAGTCAAAAAGCACTTTTGTTTGGGTGCTGTGTCCAAAACAAAAGGTAGTGGATCTGGCTATTTCCTCTTTCTGTATGTTTCTTTCAAACAGGAAAGTGGGGTGGAAATAGACAGATTGTTTGAAAGTTAGGAGTCTGCACATAAGAAAGGATGTCTAAACAAATTTAAAAGAATCAAATGACATCGACTCAATAGTAATTGTTTGCACAACTAATAACACCTATTAGTCATACTTCTAGTAGTAGCAAAACACTGTCTCTGTCACAAGGCCTGCTTCTGCAGTATTGACTTTTACCATCATGATACTCTGTATAATCTACATAATACATGTACAAACACATACATATACACATACCATCAGTTCCTGGAAACTTTTCTTCTAAAATAATATTATCTGCATCCAGTTCTTCTATTTGAAAGGATGAAAAAAAGCCAAAATGAAATTTGGTCTAAAAAGTTGACTTACTGTTCATCATTTTGCCTGTCTCATCGCAGTTATAAAACACTTTCTTCTTCTAAACAGTCATATCCCAAGCAAAGTCCTCAATAATTGATGCTTGGACGTGAGTGAGTGTTGCCAAAGCACTTGGGTGGATTCAATATTCACAAAAACATGGATACATAATATAACACATCACCAAATAAGAGATCTTCACACAAATTTAGCAAAATTTTCCAGCAAATTTATGATAAATAACTGCGTTTTATGTCTTTTCTTTACTTTCAACTTAGTGATAATTACTCACATCATTTACCAGAAATAGTATTCAATACCTTGTGAAATTGAATAACTCCAATTAAACTTGAACCATTAAGCTCACTGGGCTGGAGCCTGTGCTGGAGAAGGGTAAATAGCTGTAACTTCAATATGCATTAGAATATGTAGAAATTTTGCAACATTTTCACGATTTAAAGCGTGCATCAACTGTAAGTCACAATTAAAGCAGTAACGAAGAATAAATTCAGGGGAAAGGTGATAATAGCGAGTAAAGAATGCAGATGATAAAAGAAGAATTAGAAGATGGTCTTCCCTTGAAAGTGCTTGGAGTTATTATTGCCTTCCAGTCAATGAAAAAGAAATAAAAAAGAAAATAAGGAGCACCCACCATCTGTCTCAGTGGACAAAAGCTATGTTTCATTGGCATTATTTATTTCAATCATGGCTGAATCACTAATCCTACATCAAACTTTACCAAATATCAACAAATTTGACTATAATGGTCAGGCCTGTCCTTTCATAAGAACTAGTATATAGAAGACAAAAGATGATCAAAAATATGATTTCTTCAAGAAACCAATTTTCCAAGTGTGTGCCTGGGTGAGAGAGAGAAAGAGAGAGAATTACATGAAAAGTTAGCCGAGGCAGCCCGCCAAGTAATCCCCAAGCCAGATTATACGAACCACCCCACAGAAATTGTCTTCAGAGAGAAAATACTATTATTTGGAAGTTGAATGTTGTTGCAATTTACTGATATTAGCATTAGGGCAAACAGAAAGAATGATAAGAAATTAGGAGTAACAAAATTTTGAAGAGCATTTTACATGACAGAAAAAATGTAGGACATTTTGAATGCTTTCACAGGAAACTAATCAATGAATACAATAAAAGAATTTAAATAAACAGAAAACCAGCTCTCCCCTTGCAGAAGCCAGTTTCATCTCTACAACAGCATGCATTTCAAATTATGTTAATCACTAAGTAACGATTCATCTAGCACCTCAAGTCGGTACTAAGGGTTAAAGGCTTCTCTAAATCCATTGCTTTGTAATGCCTTGTTGCCAAAACCATTGTCTTGCATCATATCTACGAACTCACTGTAATCTATTCGTCCATCCTGGAAAAGATGCCAAAGAAAGGATATAAAAAATAACTTTCTAGCTTTCATAAAAATTGCTAACTTTCTAGCTTTCGAAAAAATTGCTTAGTGGTAGACTATCAATTACATTGTCCTGGTCCGCTTCACGTATTATGTCATCTAAATGGGCATCTGCTAAACCAAACTGCTCGCAAGCCTGTTGGAGCTCATCTTTTGTGATATACCCACTTCCGTCTTTGTCAAAATATGAAAAGGCAGCAAAGAGGTGATCCTCTTTATGAACCTTATTTAGATGGAGCATTGCTGCTACAAACTCTCCATACTCTATGGTGCCACTATTATCAATATCCGCCTAAAAGTTGTAAGCACAGCACAGAATTTCAGATGAAAGAAAGATAATACTTAAATCAGCAGTTCAACTTGAGTATAGCCATAAAAATAATATTAAGTTAATTGAACTTGCAACTAACCTCATTCTAAGGATTAAAAGAGAAAATTAAGGTTCAAAGCAAAAGGAGAAAATAAAATCCAAAAAGATGCTGACCGGTGGGTGATGAGTACGTTTAGTTAAAAGGATGGGTCTAAACAAGTACTGAAATAAGCTTTAACCACAGAAAATGCTCCTAATGAGAACATCACAAGATTTTGGATTCGTTGAGCCTAGATTAGAATGTGCAGTCAAGAGGATTTTTTACATTTCTCAAGCTAAAGACTAAATGGCCAATCTAGTTTCAGCTAAAAAAAATGAAGCTCTTCCAGTTTCAACAATAGATTCCCTACCACATGCTTGCATAAGATTTCATAGGGAAATCTTAATAATATTAATTATCACTTACCGCTTCCATTAACCCATTAATTTCAGAATCCTTGAGATGAGAACCCACTCTTTCCAACCCCTTCTTTAGTTCCTCAAGAGTAATCTGACCACTATTATCTTCATCGATCATCTTGAACATCTCTTTAAGGCCGGCAATTTCCTCCTCAGATAAACTTTCTGCAATAACCTGCCAATAAAGACATCATAAAGAAGACCTTAAAAATATTCAGAGAAGGAAAAAGAAACAAGCTAACATTAACACCTCTCCACATTGAACTATATTTAAGCTTCTCGAAGTAAACAGTTAAGAAAACTCAATAACCTTTTCATTTGAAATATTATAGGTCAACACTAAACAAGCAAAATAAGCTAACATAAACCCCTCTCTACGTTGAAACATGGGGGTGTGTTAAACTATAAATTAGAGAAAGGTAAGGGAGAGGAAGAGGTATTATATTTCTCAAAAGGGAGGGGATTCTGTTTGGGGGTAAAAAAAACCCTATGGTACATAGCCGATATTCAAGTCTCTCGATTTAAAAAAGAAATTCAAAATTGTGTACCTATTCATTTGAAATATTATGGGAAATAATGATTAAACAACGAAGAAACAAAGAACACCAACTGCTCAGAAAAAAAACTTGATCCCTGTGTTTCAACCACAATGAATTCAACATAGCTTAAGGTATAACACTCACTATCTGATAATGATGCATAGTCTCATCATTTTTGGTCTCGTGACTAATTATTTTTCCTTCACCAATAATACAGGCATAAACATGTGGCATGCATATTCATATATAAAATCTAACAATCTTTAAAATATGAATGATACTCACTCTTATCGCTATTTTCTTGAGTTTGTTCATAGCAGAGAATTGCTTCAAGCGAGTTAAAACGGCAGAATCAAGAGGTTTATCAGGAGCAACTCCTTCAACCTGAACCCAAGGATGGCCTGAAGAAGTACATCAACATATTTTACAACAACTCCAAAGAATTTCATCGATGGATATAAACATCATTAATCTTCAAACAGATTTGACGTGGATGCCATTTATCTTTCTCCATCTACCTTAAACTTTGATATTGTTTTGTTTTATGTTTGATAAGGGTGAAAGATGTAAAAGCAGACAACCATCCTTAGTCGGAGTTAAAGATGCAATATTTATAGAATTTCTAGGTACATTATTCGATATTTTTTTGGGATGATATATCGGGAACTTATAAATAGTTTAAAAGAGAGAAGGGCCTCCAGAAATGGTGTTTGTTCTTAATTGTAATCAGCAAGGTGAAAAATATAAAAGCACAAAAAAGCATCCATGGTTGGAATCGAGTACACAATCCTTGTATCATTTAAAAACAGGTCATTTGAGTTATCAATTTAAAGCATGACATAATAGTTGTTGCTCTATAACTTTATTTAACATGAAAATTGGAATATAGCATGAGAAAAACGAAACAATAAAGATACAAACTCACAAAGAACTTCATGGGCAGTCAGCCTTTTCTTGGGGTCTCTTACAAGCATTCTTCCAACTAGATCCTTTGCTTGGTCAGATATACTAGGCCATGGCTCTGACTCAAAGTCGAGATCGCCTTTTAAAACCTGCTCAAATATACCCTGTTCCGTCTCTGAACAACAATGTCAGGCAGCATGCCAAAATTTACAATAAATTTACATATGAAAGATAATTAACTACTTCACAATCACAAATAGAAAAACTATCAACAAAAAGAAGACTCTCACCATCCCAGAAAGGAGGCACTCCACTGAGTAAAATATAGATGATCACGCCAGCACTCCAAACATCACATTCGGGGCCATACAGCTTCCGCAACACTTCTGGAGCAACATAGTATGGGCTTCCAACGACGTCTGTGAATGTTTCACCTGAGCAGAATTTTCCTTTTCATTAAACATAAAGGTGGTATATATTTTGGACGGATTCTAAGAATGTACTAAATTAGTAAATTACGTGGTCATGCAATGTAATGACAGTAAGCGATGTAAGTCATTCTGATGGCAACACAGAAAGTTATATTTGACAAATTAAGGTTGTATACGTATTTTAGCCAAGAATGGAGAAATAGAGATTGTTTAGGAAAGAGTCCAATTACAAAGAATAAAATCAGTAATTAGAAGCAAAGGAAACTAAAGAATTTGCAGGTTATAATATTCTAGGACAGCCATTTCTTAATTAAGAGGAAAAGTCTCAACAACAATGTAAATTGATCTCCTTTCTAATCTCATTCTTATGAGCTCCTTGTCTAGAGGAATATTGCCAAATGATTTGTTTGTCACTCCAGAAATTAATTTTCAAGTTATTTCCTAATTGCAACTCCTTTCTGATCTCATTCTTATGAGCTCCTTCTCTAGAGGCATATTGCCAAAGGTCTTGTTTGTCACTCCAGAAATTAATTTTCAAGTTATTTCCTAATTTTGATGGTGCGGGCTAATAGTTTAGGAAGAAAATGACATTTTCTCACAATTCAGGCCGTACTGACAGCTGAATACAATCAGGGTACAGATTGGAGGACACAAACTTGGTGGGAGAAAGAAATACAAAATCTTTTTTCATCAAAACTTGTTATTCTGACACTAATTGGCAATCTAGCAACCAAATCACGCAATAAATGTAGACTTAGAAAGTCATTACTGTTGCTGTCCAGGGCTCCCACCAACTCATGCCAACCAAAGAACACCATTTTTTACTTATTCGAAAAAAATTGGCCTTCTCGTTAATTAATAAAAGAAAAAAACAAAAGAGGAACTGAGAAGTGAACCTCCACCTGACCTTTTCTTCTTACATATCACAAATCCACAATTGAAATAACGAATTCCAGTTGTTTTCTCGATAGTCAATCCAGAAGATGTTACGTAATATCAAACGAAATCACAAACAAAAATGACACTGAAAGAATGTCACTAACAGAAAAATATCAATTCAGCTAAAAACTTACCCGGCTTGAAGAAGACAGAAAGCCCAAAATCTATCGTCTTTAGAGGTGTTTCTTCTTCGTGATTGACAAATAGAAAATTCTCAGGTTTCAAGTCTCGGTGCATGACACCCAAAGAATGGCACGCTTCAACGACTTTAACTATTATCCTAGCTAGCTCCGCTGCTTTTCTCTCAGTATAGTGGCCCCTCTGTACAATCCTATCAAAAAGCTCACCACCAGCACAAAGTTCCATTACCACATGAACTGCAACAGCATCCTCATAAGCACCCACAATTTGAATCACATTTGGGTGCCCTATAAGGTGATGCATTATCTGAATCTCCCTCCTCACATCCTCTACATCTTCTTTCGAAATCAATTTTCTCTTGGCGATCGATTTACAAGCAAACTCTTTTCCTGTTGCCTTCTCAACGCAAAGAAACGTGGTACCGAATTGACCTTGCCCAAGCTTTCTCCCCAAACTATAGTGTTCTTTTATATTTCCAGTTTTTCTTCCCAATACTGATTCCATTTGAAGCCCTGCGCTAGATAATCTCTTGAAGTTGACTTGCGCAGGTTTCTTCGGTTGGGGAGCTTCTGCAGCTTTAGGCTCCTCATTATTGGCCTCAATTTTGACCTTTTTTTCAGGTTCAGGTTCAGGTTCAGGTTCAGGTTCAGGTGGCTTAGTTTGTTCGTACCCAATTTTCACCGTTTCAGGAGGTGTGTTTTGAACCGGCAATCGATTATCTGGAGCTTTTGAAGCATCAGAATGCTTGGATAAATCAGGACCTTCATTTGAAACACTTTTGCTGCTAACTTCTTCCTTAGGTGGAGGAAGCCTGTCTTCTCTCGGCTGGGTTCTCCACACAGCGGCTGTTACTGATTTCAAGAATCCATTAGCGCCGAGATTCGGTCCTACGCATGTGTTACCCATCAAATAGAAAAATCTTCAACTCCTCGTCAGAATTCCAGCATCCAAATTGATCTTCGTTGATTCCATAAACATCTTTCAGGAACCAGATCAGCAGCCTTGATCGAACCGTAGAAGCTCAGTAACTAACATCCAAAATGAACGAAAACAGGAAAAAAAAAATCAAGAATTTCCTTCAATACACGAAGATATGCACAATGTCTTCCAGGCAATGTCAATTTCGACATAAATTTCCCGGACAATAATTCACGTAAACGATGAGTAATGCCGCGTTCGAAATAAAACTCCGAACTCCTGCAGCGCTTATGATTGGAACTACGGAACAATACGACGGTGGCGCATATAAATTACCAGAAACAAGAAATCGAGAAATAATCTTCAAAAGGAAAAAAGACATGGAAGAAAATAAAAGAAAATCGTCAAACATATGTGAAACTTGAAAGATAGGTAGCTGAATCAAGAAGGCGAAGCTAATCCAACGATCACATTTTCAATCTCGCCATCGCCATTATTATCCATGGGAGTAGCAGAGAGAGATTATCGCTGAAAATCCATAATTAGAGTATGATCATGAGGTTTATGCAAAACTAACACTAATTTTCATTTCCTTATGAAAACTACTAGCTTTAACTTCCAAATTAAAGAATCCTCTTAATATGCTCTATGGTTTGGCTTTGACATTGACTGGTTCGGTTCGGTTCGGTTCGATTTAGTTCGGTTCAGCTCTAAAATTATATTGAAATGTGGTTTAACACTTTCGAAATTTCAAAATTCGTTTATTTTTCATAGTGCAGTTCTGACTTGATTATGAAATTAAAATACAAATTCTTTTTAAAAAAAATATTTTCATTTACGGTTTATTTTTGGTTTGTTTTTCGGATTTTGAGTCGAATTTCGATCAAACTATGAGTAGTTTTTAGGTCTGAATTTTCTACCCACTGTTCGATTAGGTTTTCATTGTTCTACTATATCCAAAACCATGCGTGAATCTCATAGGGTTGAGAACTAGCCCGAACAATATTGACCTGCCCGAGTCAATTATACCGGTTGAATCGCCTGAGCCGGTTACCCCTGTAGGTTAAGTCGGGCCGTTTTTGCTCCCTTACTATGCTCGTGTGAGAAGAAGCTATAAAAATGATAATGACTAGAATGGCAACGAGATTTATGCAAAGTTAACACTAATTTTCTTTTCTTAATGAAAACTAGCTTTAACTTCCAAATTAAAGAAAACTCCTACTATGCTCATGTGATAAGACATTAATACATCTCAAAAGGATGCACGGCAAAGAAAGTTACCATAATGTCTATATAAATACATGAACATGAATGCACCCGGAGACTTCGATAGGTGAAATGACCTTAATATCCTTGCAGCTTCTTTTCCGAAAAAGAAGTCCACAATAGACAAGTCTTTTACCTCCACATGATATTGTTCTGCTAGGTTTTGGTCAAATTCTCCATTGTTCGTTCGTTAGAGTTTGGATCGTGTGTCAATCATAGCATGAAAAATCATTATCTCGAACCGACTGTTAATCATCTTATTGGTAAGTTATTGCATAACCAACAACCTAATAAGAGCTTTTATGTAAAACTTTTGTGTTATTCTTTTGTTGACGTGCGTTATTCGTATATAAAACATGGATTTATAGACCAGAAGAAGTTCATATGAACTAAAGAAACTTCCTAAATGCTACCCGAATCAGCCAGACATTTATGACCAGCTCGAAGAGAGAGGATAACGATGTAGCCGGGATAGGCGAACTTAGACCATGACCAGCCTTGTGAATTATGGATGAGGGTAGAAGAGGAATTACATAAATGATGGTTGTTCTTCAAAATCAATCTCTATCTACATATTATCACTATCCTCATAACTTATTTAGGACGCTCAACATCTTACAAGTCAAGTCTAGGGCACCATTAAATGATGAGGTCTAAGTTTCTTGAGTTTTATGGAATGAACAAATAAAAAGGGTATAATAAATATGTGAAATGCGACAATCCCATTATGGTAAAAGTGTAAGAACAATGAAAAAAAAAACAAAATTAGCGTTATAAATCAAATAGGAAGCAAAAAAGAAGAATACAAAATTGAACACCAAGATTTAACGTTAAAAACTCTTTCTGTGACAGTCCGTCCTGTGAAGGCCAGGTGTGAGTCCGACTCATATCAGTGAGTATGCACAATCCTACATCACTTGGGAAGAAAATGCATGGTTTATAAGCAGGATTTTTCTTCTTACCTAGTACAACGCATTTTTTGCTAACCCCAAGAACAAAACCGTGCGAATTTTGTTCCAAACGGATAATATTCTATTGGGAATACTGGGGAACGTTACACTTTCTGAAAAAAAATATTACTGACATATGAGAAAAATTAACCAGTAAGACCAAACTACAACTGAGAATGTGCAACTCAAGTTTATATGTATTTACAGAGTAAAACGAAATCATAAAAAAAAAAATTTGTAATGCAGATCCACAGATATGTCAGTATATACAAAAAGAATTCAAGTCATTAAACTCGAATAATTTTCACATTGAAACGATATCCATAAAACGGACTTTTCGATATGACCCAAAAAAATTCAAATCACTAAACTCAACCAGTTAAATATTGTACAATCTCTTGTTCTTAGAAGATGTAGCATCTACTTTAGATGAAGGTTTATTTTTTAAAATTTGCATGGTAACGCTATCGTTATTAAAAGTATTTCAAAATTAAATATTAGCGTGACACATATTCAAATCTCGTAAGTAAATATGCAGGCTAAATCTCGTTTAGTTTGAAGTAAATATAAAGTGTCACGCATAGTCTAACTTACGAATCGGACATGAGACCTTAGCCTTAATTACTATTAAAAGATCTTCATAAAAGTCACTTTGACTTTGACTATTATTTTTGACTTTGACTTTGACTTTCTCCGTGGCTAACTCTGACACTCTATTCTTCAATGAACAAGGAGAGAGCAGCCGGCATAACTGAAACAATAGGCAAATTTAATGTCAAAATGACCATTTCAAAGCAGACCCGCTTTTCGTCTTTCTTCTTATACTAATACAAACTTTTCATATATATAGAGAGAGAAAGAAGGAAGTGAAGTAGACAAAGCGTGAAAATCTTTCGGGTTTTCCAGCAACTTTCATGGATTGAGTGCATGCTGCAGAGAGAGAGGCAGAGAGGCTAGACAGAGAAACATAAACTTAGTGTCGCTTGCGAGAAAAAAGAACCCAGAAATCTTAGTTTATTGTGAGTGGAACTTTTGCAGGTTTTGCAGTTGATCAAGAAGAAGGCGACTCTATCTTAAATTTTGAGCTATTTCCGCCTTTAAAATGAGCAGGACAACCAGAAGTCTTTCTCGCAGGGTTCAAAGCCGCTGCCTCTGACGGTTAACAAGGCGTCGATGAAGGTCAGAAAGCAGCAGAAAAATGAATCTCATCCGGTGGTTATTTATGTCCGATCACCCAAGATTATTCAAGTTAGACCTGAGGAATTTAAAACCCTAGTACAAAGCCTCACGGGCAATCAAAATCACCAAAAACCTGTCGCCTTTTCTTCGTCGTCGTCTTCTTCTTCTCCTCCTCAGGTCTGTTCTTTAATGACAGACGGCGATGAAATTTTTGCAGATTCTGGCCTGCAAAACTAAGAATAATCAATTTAAAAACCCATTTTAAATTTCTTTTGTTTTTCTTTTACAGATTGGAACATGGTTGCCCGTGACCACTTCCGCCGGTCACCACTTCCATTAGTTTAAAAATCATTATTATATAATAATAAATTTCAACAATAAATTTTTAATATTGTATTTAGTTAAAGTATTGAGTGATGATCCATTTTGTAGCGTTGTCACCATGTATAAATTTTTCGGTCAATTAGTCAAATTAGTATAATTTGGTGTTACCGAGTAGTAAATAAACAGAAAATTTTAATTTGATGAATGAAAATTTTCTCGAGTCGAAATTTGATTAACGTTTAGATCTCTTGGAACTTAATATTTAAGTAGATTGATTTAATATATATAATATATATTTTTGTATATATTATATAATATTAAATTAATTATTTAATAAATATAATATAATAAAAGAAGGAAAGATGGACCCCTTTCCACTCTACCGTTGCGAGAGAAGGGAAATGAGAGAGAGGACGAGAGAAGAGATTCCACACAAAGGGAGTTTGGGCTCCGATTTTGAGTTCGCAACATCGAGATCGTCAACCTTTGTGAAAATATTTTGTGAATAAGTTGTTTCCTCCTTTTTGTTTTCGCTTTTGAAGTTTGAGTTTTATGTTGATTTAGATTCGAGCTTGGAAACTCGAAAACATAAGTTATTTCAACAATATATTGGTTGATGTAGGATTTATGCAAGAGATTTAATTGTTTGGAAGCGAAAGACCGGAAGAAACATTGTGTTTCTGTCGCGAAAATCGCACCAGAAAGTCGCCCCACAACTTCTAGTCGTGTCCGGTCAACCATGACTAGAGGGAGATCGACCATTGCAGTTTGCCATGCCAACTAGCAGGTTGATTGTAGCCTAAACAGGTTGACCGCACCAGTGCTGGGGTCAACTGTTAGCCTTTTTGTTAGGTTTAGTTTTATTTTGATGATGACCAAATGGTTTAATGTAATGAAAATAATAAGTTAGTTTATTGTGTTTTTATTGATAATATATTCAATGTTTTATTCATTATATTTATACTCAAATTTATAAAAAATACTCATATTGAGGGTATTAAAGTGTGCTAACATGTCTATCTAAGTCCATGTAATGAATACATATCGTTTCGGGACTTAGGAAAATCAAGAAAGGGAAAAAGAGCAAAAGGTCGACGAAACAACACAAAAAATCAACCTTATTGTGCATCTATGAAGGAAAGGGTCGACCTAACTGTGAAGCAGAAAAAAAACAGTTTGCCGAAAATTTATGCAATAAAGGAAACGGTCGACCGCTTTGACGAAAAGGCCGACCGCATCATTTGAAAACTCCTCTTTCTCACCCGTCTTCAAAATTCTACTAGAGGTCCATCAATGAAGGAAAGGGTCGACCGTACGGTCGACCGCAAAATAGACAGATTGCTCTGGAGTTTCTGCATGAAGGAAAAGGTCGACTGCACAAATGACAGTTTGCTTCCAACGGTCAAATCTCAAAGGGCAAAACTCCAACAACTAATAAAAGGGTCCACCGTTTAGGGCATAAGGTCGACCGCTTGAGCAGTGTTTATAAATACAAGATCACTCCAAGCTCTCTACAACGAACCGAGAATCGTGGTGAAGCCCTGCCCATTTTTATGCACGATTCAATCACTGTGAGCTTTTAATATTGTTGTATATCCAATTCTCCCCAACCCATAAACTTGCGAGTTATATTGGGGAGAATTCGAATTAGATAGATTGTGCGTTAATTTCCATACTTCATTATTATTGTGCTTGATTGTAAAAGGTGATTCCCTAAGAATTCATCATACTAGGGTGACAACCCGAAACACTTGAAGTATTTATAGGCTCTATTGAACGCCCGTAAGTTCACTCATTGGGTGACACTGTCACGACCCAGAGACGGGCCTAACAGAACCGCCGGGTCAGGAGACCCGATCCTCGTAGAGAACCCGATCACCCAGCCCAAGGCGTGTGTTTTAGCGGAAGACTTATAAATATTTAATTCGGCCCAAGATGATATGGGCCTAGGTCCGAGTAGGGATCACGAGAAAATAACGGTGCATAAATTAAAATGAAATCCAAGTACTGTGCAACAAATCCAAAACCAACTGTGTTTAAGGTTTACAGACCAAATGTAATTATCATCACCAAGTAACGATAAACAGCTCAAATGTAAATAACATAACACTTCAGCTCCTAATCCTCAGCTACTCTTGCCTTTACCTGAAGTTTTGGGGGAAGAGTCGTTTGGGATGGATGACTAACTCAGTAAAGTATAGCTATACTAGGTGCACCTCATGCAAAACTGGTTTTTCTATATTTTCGAAATCAAGGTTGTGTTTCTCATTTTTACCGTACATGGATTTTAAATTTGAAATCTCTTATCATATTATAAATCTGGCCCCAAGGCCATCGATGAGGCTTTTATCAAAACTCGCTATATACATAGATAGCTATACCTCGTAAAATAGGCCATCATCGTTTTCCAATTGAAAACGTCATCAGTGAAAATGGGTGGTCACTCAAGGACTCGCCCGCCACTCAGCATAGAAAAAGTGGTCACCCGTCGGCGACAACACCTTATGAGGCAGGAGGAAGTATAAATGACGGTGGTCCGTAGATCCAACGCGTCGTACGATCAAATATAACGGACACAGTTGCTCGCTATATGTGAACTTATTTAACAGCTAAGATACCTAGAGGCTTCAAATGAACGAGGGTTGCCGATGAGTAAACTCGGCCGTCCACCCGTCAAATGGAATGGTACTTAGGTTAACTAAGTCTTAGCGATTTACAACCGTCTGATCCGTGGGACAAAACCCTGGCCAAGTTTAGGGGTTTTCGACCCTAGGAGACGTCATCACTCTCTCATACTGTTTACGACTTTCAGGGCTTTCGACCTGAGGACACGTCACCAATGCCCCGATCTATTATTGCATGTCAAACAATCAACCTTCACGCAGTAGAAGGTATCAAAGGGGCCATACTGTTTACGACTTTCAGGGCTTTCGACCTGAGGACACGTCACCAATGCCCCGATCTGTTATCGCATGTCAAACAATCAACCTTCACGCAGTAGAAGGTATCAAAGGGGATAGCGAATCCATCCCTCAACATATATACAATAAATTTCAAATCATGTACGGAATTAAACTTGAGAAAATATACTACTAATAAAAACTGACGTGCAGTCGAACAGTCCCCATCATTTTTCAAGTGTGGTATTCCACAAAATAATTATTTTGAAAACGGGATACGATGCAATATAACGCAAGAGGTATAGAAATCCCTACCTCGATGATGATCCGTCTTGTTGACTAAAGCAACCGCTTACCCAAGAATCATATCATACTCGCTGTGATTGTCCAAGCCTAACGAAGATATAAACACGGAAATTTATAAATAAATTCTAAAAGACTAAGCGGAGAACCCTATACCAGAAATAGGAGCCCAACCGACATGTAACGACTCATCTGAAAATCCCAACAAAATTCTCAAACTTTATCATTCATCATTCTTTCAATTCAAAATCTAATTAGGAACACCTACACAATTTCAGAATTTCAAATATGATTTCTTTAACGTCAATAGATCTCACTTTGACCAACATTGAACTTGAGACCAAAATTCAACTAATGCTTCTCAAATCACAAGTTTCCAATTTCAATCCAAATCCATAATTCAAAATAACAATCCAAGTTAGGATCTCCAAATCCTTAAACGACAAATAACAACTATAACAAATAAAGTAATTATTCTCTACTCTTTCGACTTCAACATTTGGTATATTCCAAACACATTAGCAAAGCAAAACCCACTCATTCTGATGTCATTATAAGCTGGAGTCCACCATTAATCAAAACTCACCCAATCATAGGTTAAACCAAGGCAAAACAAGATCTAATCCCCACATCAATTTATTCCCAACTCCCTTCCATCAAACAGCGCCGGAAACGGAAAACGGCTCGGCCTCGGAACTGTCATCGCGGAACCGAGATCGCTCGTTCACCGGAATCGAAGGAACACGCTCGGGTTGAGCTGTTCTGTCGCCGGCGTCGCTCGGGATCGGAATCTCGCGGCCACCGGCGTTGTTCGTCGGCAGTCCGGGAGTCGACCATCGCTCTCGCCCGACGTCGTTGCTCGCCGATTCGTCGTTTCCAGCCCTCGAGCAATCGCCGTTCGCCATTTTCCAGTCGCGGTTTCGTCCTTCCGCGAGCGACCGTCGCTGCCATTACCGTCCTCAGCTCGGGAGTCGCCGGGATCTCTCTCGCAAAAGTCGTCGGCCGGCGTCTCTCTTCTCCCTCTCGATTCCTCTTCGGCCAACGCGAGATACAGGGGAGGAGAAATGGGGAAGGGGGGAAGAGAAACCCTAATTCTCTTCCTCCCGATTTTTAATTTAAATTTTTTTTACAATTTAAACCCTATACTTTGCTGCTCCAAAATATTTGGCGGGATTTTTCCCCCCTCTTCTCAATCCCTTCTAATCTCTTCTCTCCATTTAACTTTATTTTTGTCTTCATTTTAAATCCTCCAATTTAACACACTTTACTAATTTAAATCTCACTTATTTGTTTAATGTCACACATACATCTTAATTATGCATACCACATTTTTAATTCTTTTATACCCCTTTTCTGACGTATCCTGAACGTCGCCAAACGACAATTATCAACCCAATTTAATTCTCCAAATTTTATTTTGCTTAGAAAATTCTAATTTCACAGACTTTGACCAAATGACCAAATTTGCATACGTGGCCGCTACACGACAATTCAGTCAACTTCTTCAACGCTATGGCTGATTTTCAACACGAAAAATTTACACGTGGAATTTATCATTAAAAATTTCACGGCTTTTACAGACACCCCGCAATAGTCAAATTTAGGGTGACTCCCCGTAAGAGTCAAATGTTGACGACCTTATAATTAGTCAAGGGTGACGCTCTAATTAAGAGTCAATTTGTAAATGGTTTTATTGGCACCCGTAAGCCAATTGTTTAGTGTATCTCCAAGTGGAACTTGGAGCGCAGACGTAGGCGAGTTTGCCGAACCGCGTAAACAAATATTGTGTGTACTTCTCTAACCCTTACTCTTTACATTATTGCATATATTTGTTATTGATATTTTAATTATATGCATTAAATCACTTAAAGATTTAGAGAATTTAAATATTGCACAAAAAAGTTAATACGCTATATTCATCTCCCCTCCATGGGCGTATATCGATCATACATCAACCGCTACGTTGCATGGTCGACTGCTAAAGGTCCTAGGTTGGCTGCACAGTGTAGTTTTTCATATTTTTGAGTCATTTACATGTCAGTTGGATTCATAGTCCCGATATAGGACTCTTCTCTTATTTTCCTAGAATTTTGATGATGTAAATTCATAGTTTTTTATCATGTTTCTAGGCACTGACGATTTCATGTATTACAAGTCAATTCCCGAGGAGGTTGTAGCTCTAGTTGTTAAGAAAGATCGTTGCAAAGGTAAAAATTTTATATTTTATCGCATTGCATTACATCATGGTTTTTAAATTATTATTTTGTGGGTTGCCACATATGAAAATTTAACGGGGATCGTTTGACAGTACGTTAGTTTTTATACTATATACATGAGTTTTACATGTTAATTTTTTCATGTATGGTATTTCATTTTTTGTTGATATATTAACTAGAGGATGAACCCTTTTGATGCTTTGGACGGTCTTGTTGTCAAAGCATCATGAGGCTATTCCAATACATCTTTAACTGCGTGAAAATATTTGTTTGTGCGCTATGTGAAAAAGGGTAATAGAGCGGTGATGACGTTCTCCTTGAGTTTCGAATCCCTAAACTTGATTAAGGTATGTTTATATTTGATTTGGGTTGTGTTGTCGCCGACCATGGTGGTTCCCCGAAAACCTTTGTGAGGTGGCTTGATCTTTGGATTGCTCTCACAGTATTCTTCATCTTGGCTCATGAGGGTTGTTATCTTCAGACAGACGTCTTTCTGTGTGATTGTAACAGATAAGCCCTTGAGCAACCCTCCTTTTTCATGAATCATTGTTTTTAATTTGTGGAAAACGATGTAGACCTATTTTACTACAGCTGAATAGGTATCCAACGATGTTTGATAATTGTTTCATCGATGGCTCGAGGTGTATGTTTTAATTAAATTGGTAAAGAGATTTTAAATGGTTTTAAATCTATGCATGACATGATAACGACATTTAAATTGATAATGGTTTTGCTGTGAAAGGTAAAACAATTTTTTACATGTGTTGTATTTAGTATAACTTGCCTATTGAGTTAGTCACTCACCTCAACGACCCATCCCTACAGGTAAATGCAAGGCTAGTCAGGAATAGCAACTGGGTGGCAGACTTTTTGTTTTTCTCTCTCATTCCCATGAGTGTTTTATTTTCTTTTCTTGGTGAAGACTTGTACATTTGAATTTGGGCATGTATTAAGATATTTGAATGATGTTTAGACTTTTGGATTTTATGCATTGTATTTAAGATATTTATGTTGTTATTTCTCATGATCACTATGTGGACCTATAGCCAATTTGTATGAGCTATAACTTTGAAATGTGTTCAAGACTTCCACTGCGAATCAAGGCTTGAGTTGGGCGATCGGGGCCCTCTCCAAAAATTGGGTTGTTCGATCTAGCGTTTATGTTAGGTCTACCTTCATATCGTGACAACATTTGTTCGTGTTAGCATACCTTGTAAAAGCTAATATGAGAATGAAAAATTAATTGATTTTTTTAAAAATATTTATTTTATCCAAACAATTTGAAATTATGTTTTTTCTACCATGAAAAGGAATATCACAACCTCTCAAGTTCCCTTGAAAAAAAGATATAAATAAATAAGAAAGGCTTTTGTATAACAAGTTGAAAAAACCTTAATATCCTAAATTTAGTGTTTGGGTTAAATCAAAGCAGTTCGGTTTCCTTTTGTAAAACCTAAATCAAATCTATTTGGTTAAGTTTTTCATCTAGAGTTATGAACATGGAGCATTATAAATAGTTAAAATTAGATTGTTAGACCCAGCATTTCTGTTAGGTCTACTTTCAGGTCATGACAACACTAGCTTGTGTTAGTATACCTTGTAAAACAACTTATGTCTCCTAACAAAAAATAATTTTCATTTACGAAGAGTCTTGCTCTCGTCAACTAAGTATTGTTCATTTTGCAACGAAAAACCAAGATGAATATGTTTTTGGGTCTTACCCCATAAACACGTTTTATTAG
Source organism: Begonia loranthoides (assembly GCA_022433065.1). Classification (NCBI taxonomy): domain Eukaryota; kingdom Viridiplantae; phylum Streptophyta; class Magnoliopsida; order Cucurbitales; family Begoniaceae; genus Begonia; species Begonia loranthoides. The sequence goes on along the minus strand of CM039476.1, from coordinate 15,661,159 downwards.
TGTAGGAGAAAACTCAGATTATGTATTGATTTCTTTTATTTTTTTACAAAAGATTATACAACTGTTCTATTCTGTTATTATTTCCCTTACATAATCAGTCTCGAAAATTTTCTTCACTTGGGAGTCAGATGTCTCCGTCAACTACACTTCAAGTTGTGTCTTAACTACAATACATTTACAAAACACTGCTCTCACACAACAAGATATTTTTTGCTTTGCGTTAAAGTCCACATAGATTTGTTATTAAATCTGATCTAAACTATGTCTTGTTAGTTTAAACAGGGAACTCTATTTATATATTGATATCTTCTATTGTTTTTAACGATGTAAAATTGTACATTTCTCTTCCTATTGGCTAGTTTCACAATTATTTTTTGTTCCCAAGAGATGGATGCCACAATTTACTCTTAGAGGTGGGCATAACCGGCTTGGACCCACGAGTATAATTGACCAGGGCACTTCAATCCGATTCGGGTTGGTTTTGCATGTGTGAGGAACTGTAAGTGGTTCGACATATCCAGAAACTACGAATAATGGTTCGGTTGTTGGTTTTGGGTTCCAAAAACCGTCCAAATCGTTACAAACAAAACCGTGGGTCAAATACTATAAAAAACTGAATAACCCGATCCAAGCTTTATTCAACCCGACTGAAACCTTATTTCTACCTTATCTAGCCCAGGCCCAACCTCCATCTAGCTTTATTCGGTCTTGTGTTGGGCTCAAACGTGTCGTAGGCCTTGGAAGGAAATGACTCTTTAACCAAATAGTAATGTTATTTTTTAGGGTAAATGACAAATCAACCATCGTGGTTTGTGATCAATGACAAGTCAACCACTAGGGTATTTTTTTTAACAAATTAACCACTGACGTATGGAAAATAACAAAGCAAACATCGTAGTTACGTTTTTCGTTCTCCGTTAACAAGTTAAAAACGCGGTGTCACTGCGTTTTTACGCGAGGCACCGCGTTTTTAAGCGAGGCACCCCGTTTTTACATGGTGTCCAGGCAAACATGCGTCCAGGCAAAAAGGCCTGGACACCGCGGCGTCTCTGGAGCTCTCTATTTGTCATGCATGGCGTTCTCGATCAATTGTGCTTCATGGTTACTTCGAATTCGTTATGTATATGTTTTACGAATGCAATGTTTTTATTGGTTTTTTGACCTCTGCACCTTCAAACTAGTATAACTTTTGCTACGGATGTTGGAATTGGGAGCAGAAGGTATCAAATCGAAGCTCTCTCAGAGCTCTATAATCGTCATGGGGAAAGTCTCATGACCGCCTTTCTCAGCCCCAAAATCAATCGTTTAAGCCCTCAAATTTGCTATCAAACATTTGCTATTATAGAGCTCTCAGAGAGCTTCGATTTGATACCTTATGCGCCCAATTCGAACATCCGTAGCAAAAGTTATGCTAGTTTGAAGGTACAGAGGTCAAAAAACCAATAAAAACATTGCATTCGTAAAACATATACATAACGAATTCGAAGTAACCATGAAACACAATTGATCGAGAACGCCATGCATGACAAATAGAGAGCTCCAGAGACGCCGCAGTGTCCAGGCCTTTTTGCCTGGACTCGTGTTTGCCTGGACACCGCGTAAAAATGGGGTGCCTCGCTTAAAAACGCGGTGCCTCGCGTAAAAACGTGGTGACACCGCGTAAAAACGCGGTGACACCGCGTTTTTAACTTGTTAACGGAGAACGAAAAACGTAACTGCGATGTTTGCTTTGTTATTTTCCCATACGTCAGTGGTTAATTTGTTAAAAAAAATACCCTAGTTGTTGACTTGTCATTGATCACAAACTACGATGGTTGATTTGTCATTTACCCTATTTTTTATAAGAATAAATGGTAATGGGAGGGCAATTTAGGGCATCAAAAAAAGACTCTTGTATGCATCTCTCTTCCTCCCACTTCTCTCCCCCCTCTCTATTCCCTTCTATTTGTTCCTCATCTCCTTTCTCCTTCCCTGTTTTCTGATCGTCCACATCCTGTTCTGATTCCCTCGCTATTCTGCGCTCTCTCTCTCTCTCGCTTTCCATTCTTCTTCTTCCCTCAGCTCTCTTCTTCCTCTCTAGCCCTATTTTTCTATTCTGTTTTGCAACAGGTCTGTAAGTCGAACAATATTGACTGCTGAATTAATAGAATAAGCTTGTTGTTAATCTGTTGGTGTGATTATTTTGTTGCGATTGTTAGCGAATTCGTAACAACTGAAAATCGTTTTCTTCAGGAACTGAGAGAAGAACTGAATCACAAAATCAGTTCTCTCCGTCGTCGCTATGCAAATAGCACGAGCCAGTAGCCACGAAGTTCTCATTTCGAAGTCCGACTTCTGACTTCCGAGTTCCATTTGTGTTCGTGTTAGACTTCCAAGTTCCGTTCCGTTCGCACTTCCGGCAGTTTCATTCCGAGAAATTAAAGTTCAGGCGGAAGTTGAGCGGCTTGCCGGAGAAGAGGCCTTTACTGTAGGAGAAGGGTATTCCGTCTTTGACTGATCTGTCACAAAAATAGAAAAATCGAAAGGTACCTGAAACTCTTTTATTTATATATATATATATACACACACATAAGTGGGGTAACAATATACTTTAGCGAATATTATGTGCTTTAAACCTCATAATTCTCCCGGCTTTGTTATTGTACCAAGGCCCCATAACGCTCAATCCACAACAATCTCTTTACATATCGTTTCTTTATTCATCGGTTCTAATCTTTCTTAAAGAAAACTCGTGCAATAAAACAACATGTTTTCTAAAATCCATTTTCAAGATGCATGCAAGTGTAAACAATGTACTTAACATGCAGAAACAATCTTAAAACATATTCGTAAAATCACGACAAATATACGGTAGACATTATCTTCCTTCTTGTCTATAGCAGCAGTAATAACATTTTACCAAATCAAACTCATAGTTCAGTACTATAAAGTCTGTCAGTGTTCCCAGTACAATATTATTTGTTTTTGGTTGAATTTTGCACGATTTTGTTATTGGAGTTGACGCTGTACTAGGTAAAGAGGAAAACTCTACTTATAAACTATATATTTTCTATTCTCTCAAGTAATGTGGGATTATACACCCTCACGAATACGGCCTGGAGCCTCACATGAGCCATCCTGGCCTTCACAGGGTGGACTGTTCCAAGTACTTTACACAGACATCAATATATGATAACATAATAGTTCACCCAATCTTGTGTATATATAAATTATGAAAAAATAAAAATAGAAAAATATTTGAAAGTAATAAGATAATTAATATTCATTGTATTCTTATTTTGCATCCATACCCCTGATAATTAATTTTCATTGCCTTCTTAATTTGCATCCATACCCCTTATGCTTCGCGGGGGGCAATCATAACGGCGATTAACGCCAGTTGATTGACGGCGTCAGACAAAGTCTAGCAGGAGGAAAATGAAAAAGGCTCTGTTTAAAACAAAAACTCAAACGTTCTACCATTCAGATTCTTTCGCTCTCCCGCTCTCTCGTTCTCTCGCTCTCTCTTACTCTCTCGCTTCTTCGCAGGACTACTGCCGGATGAATCGGTCGGAAATGGAGTAAATGAGTCTGGTTTCGTAGGATATTCCTACAATTTTCTCAGCTCTTCCTCTCAGTGCTTTTGTGGAAGTATTTTATGTGTTCCAAGGTAAAGGTATTGAAATTTCTACGATTTTGATTGGCTACGGAATCAGTTTTGTTTTTCAGTGCTCGACATACGAGATGTGTATCCGTAATACATTATGTCTGCACTTGCATTCAGTAGGGTTTAGATGTATTTGATTTCTGAAAATAGATTTTTTTTTTTTGTATTGCATTGGATCAGTTATGCGGTTTTTAGCCATTCGCATACCTAAATCTCTCTCTCTCTCTCTCTATTGTTTTTAATTTTTTAAGCATAAAGAAATATATTCTTCATTTTCTTTTTTTCTTTTTTTTTTGCATTTGGTTGATTTGTCAGTTGGTGGCTAACATTGAATTTGTGATATACTGTCTTCTTTCGAATAACTGTAGTGTTGGTGTGCTGAAATGAAATTGAGCACCATGTTCAAAGAATATAGATCACAACTAATATAATTGATTTCCTAATTTTTGTTATAGTTGAAGGGGTTGCAGCGGTAATATTTAGTGGTAAGTTATGGCAAAGGTTGCTGCACCTGGTTCTTTACCGTCAACATCTATTGAAATCGGTGGAGGGCCGCTAAATATTGGGAAGAAAAGTAGAAGAAAGACACCATCAGAACTAAGGGTGAGTTTTTGAACTTTTGTGGATGCATTGTTGAGATTATAGACGCACTGCAGATAGATATCCAACTCTCTTAAACCTTTAGTTAACTCAGGTCTTACAACACAAAATTGTTCTTCTATGGAACTCTGATCTTCTTTTCATGTCAATGAAATCTGTGGATTACCATGAAGGTTAAAATGCATGTTTTAGACATTATGAAAGCGTTAATGCAATCATCAATGTGATATTTTTATGATTATTTATTTTATTCTCATATTCAGTCATCAATGTAATTTTTTATGATTATATTCTCGTATGCAATAGTAAAATGTATAGTTCAAATAATGTCAGTTTTTTAATGTAGTGGGTTTTCAATATTACGAATAATGTCATCTGCTTAATGATTTGTCATAATTATATCATTTGCCATTGGCTATTGCATTGTAGGGAGAACAGTTGAAGCGAACAAATGTTATCAGTCTAGTTGATGAATCTCAATCTCCGTTGATTGGTTGTGGAAAGTAAGATTTGGGTGACTGGTCAAGTTTTCTTTAACCACTTGAAAGCTTGCTCACTGTTTTTCATGGCAACAGAAGTGAGATGGAAAATGGGCTCAAGAAACCAGAAATATCGAAGAATTCAAGTTTTGTTGACACCCGTTTGGATGAAGTTTATCCAGTCAAAAAATCCAGATTCAGGATGCTTTCTGGAAAAGAAAATACTAAGGTTCATTTATATTGAAAACTTTTTTTTTTTCAATTTGTCCATAATTAAAAAAAAGATTGAGTTGAATAAGATCAATTTTTAATACTTTTTTGTAATATTTTCTTTTGTATTTGCTCAGGGAAATAACTTAGCAGGGCGAACTATGATCCTGAAGGATGTCTTAGGGATATCAGATTTAGTTACTATCAAACGACACCCTCTTTCTCTGTATGTACAATATTTTAATTTTATGTATATGTCATTCCTTATGTTTATTTAATGAAGTTTTTTTAATCTTTATCAGGCAAGAGAAGTTTAGTGCTCCCAGAATAGTTAAAGATGGTGCTGTGCATAATTCTCAAGCAATTGAAGAAGGTAGTCAAAGTACATTTCGTAGTGTTGCTGAGCTTTCAATAGGTGGTGGAAAGTTATCAGGCGATACATCTGTTGATATGGTACATACTAAGAGCAGCTATTGTTTATTTCTACACATATTAAGAACACTTTTTGAGTAGTTTATGATTGTTCGTAGGATAAAGCGCTAATGGGACTAGCAGATCGGGGGAATCATGTTAAAGATCATTTACCAATTTCTTCTGGCAATTTCGTCTCGGAATGCCACATAACAGAACAAAAGGTTCCACTTGATTTTACTTTGAAAACTTATATGCGGGTGGTGTCTTCATCAGTGAATTGGTATGTGTACTACAAATATCTTATTTTATTTCACTTTAATTGTTTGTTTCTTAGTGCGTTGGAGATAAAAAGTTCTGTCTTTTATTCCTGACGTTGATTGTTTATGTGGTTCAGGATCCATAGGGCTATTATATCTGGTACAGTCCCCCAAAACATGTCTTGCCATTATCAGACTATGAGCTATAGTTCTGGGTTGACATCAAGTACCCAAGCTCTCATGTCTAAAGTTTTGCATTCATGGATTTATCCTCAATCTACACTGCCATCTTCTCTTATTACTGTGTTAACATCATCAGCATCAGAGGGAGGTATGTCGAATTAATCATGATGTTTGAACAGTGATTGCTAACCTGGCACTCTTTATTACTAACCAAATCCTTTTTATTGTAGTGGAAAATGATTTTTTAAGAAGAAGACAAATAGCATGGGAAGACTCATTTCGTAGTCTTTACTACATGCTCCGGAATAATATTTGTAAAATGTTTTATGGTACATCTTCATTCGTGCTCTTCATTTGTTAAATTTCTTTTATCTAACCTGGTATGATGCATTTAATGCAAAGTACGAAGTGTTTATAACACTTGTTGCTATTAATTATCCACAAACATGAATTACATAAAATTAGTTAAATAGATTGGAAATACACGCACTACTTCTGCATTATTCATCTTTCTGCCTACTTAATAACATTATGAACATTATCTCTGACACTTTCTGTTGGACATGTTCTAGTCTGTACGTCACATTTTGTGGTCATGTTCATTGGTGGTGATGATTCAAGGGGCAGCAAACACGTGTGTAAAGCATACATTTCGCAATCAACTAGGGGTTTGAGATCACTGTTGAGTGAAAATGTAAGATTTATGTATTTCTTTATGAATTATTCCCTAAGAATGACATTTTTCTTTAAGTTGCATTTCCAAAATTCTTTTGTTAAATTCTGTTACATGCATGTAGTATTTTTTTCATTGGTACATACAATTCAAGCAATATGTTATTGGAATTTAAAATAATAGATTTCATTGTAGTTTTTTATAAATTGTAATGGGTGGATTTAAATTTGAAATGAAGTCAAATTTCTTATGTAATATCTAAGATTAGCTGTAAATAATAAAATGTCTCAATACTATTTACATGCCCAATAATAACTAAAATAGAACTTTGAGTTTTGTTTAACTTAGATTCCTAATTATTGAATATGATTAAGGCATTAAACGTTTTATTTTGTATGTTTAATGTACTAGGATATTCATTTTTCTATGCCACTTTGCCGTTCTAAAATTGAGCAAGTTCCTGCAGAAGATTTAGTAGAGCTCTCTGAAATCGAGAAGTATAATTTTGGGCAGGTTTGTATTTATACTTAAGTGAAATTTCAGTATGTTTCTTTATGACTTACATAATTTAGTTACATGAGTCGAACTTGAGATATTTATTCCAGTCATGTTGGGATGTTAGTATAGTTTAGACCAGTACTTTTTAAGGTGAAATTATTGAAAAACTATATTTTTTTCAAAATAAACTAAAGCAATTTAAAAATTCAGTTTTTTTCAATTATATTGTCACATGTGGAAAGGAGAATGAATTTTGGTTGTAAGGTATCGACTTAAATCACTATTTAAACAAAGATCTTATCAAGGTATTGATAATTATGTTTGAAGATTGTGAGCGGTTAACTTTTCATCTAGAAATAGAAGAAATATTTTATAATTGAGTATTTCTTTTCTTTGAATCTAATTACCATTTTGTTTGTCATATTAACTTTTGCTTACAAATTTTATGCAGACTCGACGCATAAGTTCATTTTATGATGTTGATAATAGCCTAGAATCAATGCTGGTTTTCAGTGATCATAAGAATGTGCATGGTTTGTTTGACTTTTTGTTAAATTATAGGTATATCTCATTTCATTCTTCATCAGAGCAATAGCACTTTTGGTATTTTCTTTGGACACTGAATGATTGTTAATATGTGAGAAATCATTAACACTGCCATCATCTTCCTTCCTGCTGTATTTAGATCTTTATTGTCTACATTGACTGGAGTGGATGTTCCACTGTTGTATTCTCCGGTGCCTTTTCAGAATGCTGCCCTTTCTTCCCCAGAGGTTGGTTCAATAACTTTATAACTTGGATTTTCAGGAGTAGAGTATTCAATTTTTATCCTGTTAATATTTTTCATTCAATTCTACGACCTATTGCACAAGTTTTTCAATGTAACTCAACTGTATCTGCAGTAAAGAAGTCTTTGTTTGTCTGTATGGGGTAGGAAATCATGCTAAAATGCCCTTTTATCCTATTGTTACGATGTTTGCTTTTTATTTGATAACTACTCTCAAATGTCATAAACAGCTACACAACCAAAAAACATTTGTTTTAAATAAATTAATATATTTCTTGCTCTGGTGTTACTAACTACTAAGAATGGGAAGTTCAACTAATTTCCCTGAAAAATGTGATTCTGCAGATTAAATGCAAGGAGGTTAAAAGAGCAGATCATATTGCTTCTTCAAAAGGAATTGTTTCAGAAGGTGGCAGCATCTCATATAGCATTGAAGTTAAAGATGCATACATTCCACCGTGGATTACTTGCAACATATGCGGAATTCTTAGCTCCGAGGCGGGAAGCTTTGAGGCTAGGTAACGAAATGCCAATTTTTTCAATTTAGCAACGCTTTTCGGAAACATCACCTCTATAGAACTATATAGAATTTTCAAATTGAGCTTTGAATGTCAACTAGCTTCTTATCGGAAAACCAATACAGCCTTAGAATGCTGCAGGAGGTTCTTTTGAAGTACACTATACACCAAGTATAAGACCTATAATCTCACTTTTCTTCATGCATTCAATACATCACAGCAGTACATCCAAGTCTTAAAGTTCATAAATTATGAGCTGAAACAAATGTAAATGATATTAACTCCACAAAAACTCGCTATTTTATCTAATATTTTTTCTGATAACATAATTTTCATTCCAGCTTTAACACGGACCCGACATCAATTGCGCTGAATGTTGCAATTGGAACATTATGCGATGACTCGGATGGTGGAAACTTGAAGCAGAAGCACAATCCCTGTGGTATAGCAGATGCCATTGTTTTGCCTACCTTGCAGACATGTACATTAAAAGGTTTGAAGTACTCTGATGGCTCTTATACAGCTTCTCTCTCTCCCATGTGACAAGTCTTAGATTATTGTCCGATGTTTTCTCCCATACTCATCGGTGTTTTTCTGGATTTCCCCTGTTTTAACGTACTTGTATTATTTGACTAACACCCTTGTTAGACAAAGTTTGAAGGAGGAATTTTTGATGATTATACAGTGCTGAGCTTTGCGTTCTTGATTGTTGTAATGATTTTTTGAATATAATTTTCCAAGTGAGGAACAATTACAAGTCAAACTATTAAATAATTTTTGTTAACAAATAAAATACTTATTTATGGAAAATAAATGACGTAAATATCGTTATTAATATGTTGAAAGAAACATTATTGCGAAAACGATGTCAAAATATTATTGTTAATTCTACTTTAATTTTATGTTAATATTGCAATAATTGAAGTTATTTTATTGCGAAGATGATGACGAAAGCCCAAAAATACTGAACAAAAAAGCTGAAAACAATTTTTACTTTTTCAATTTTTTGAACATTTTTTTGTGGCTCACCCTTCTTCCCGATTATATCATTCCTCTCGATTTCACCCATCCAGTTTTTATTACTATCTTCTCTTTTCTTTTCTTGGTCTGTCGTCGTCGTTCAGTTCTAATCACCAATTACTTACTTTTTACAGCAGAAAGTAATATTTCATGAATTTTATTTTAAAGATTCACTTTTCGCTACAAAAATAAAATATTTTTTAATAAAAAAAAAACATAATAGTGATATTTGCTCAGTTTATTTCTCATGAATGAGTATTTTATTTGTTAATAAAAATTGTTTAGTGATTAATTTGTCATTAATTCAATAGTTAAGTGATTATTTTGTAAATTTCTCTTTCCCAGAACAGATTTGAAAAGAGAGTTCGTTTCCCTCCTAAAAGAAAAATCAAATTTAATATCTCTGATACCCTGTCTCTCTCATCAAGGGCAGGTTGGCTGATTTGAAAGGTCCAACAAGAGTAGAAACAAATAAATGGTATGAGTAAAAATGCAGCATTTGAAATTACGGGCCCTACAACTCCATCTAAGTTGACAAAACGTCATACCCATGTCCACAGTCGTCCACCTTTTACTGTACAACAAGGTCAGACGTCCCCATTATGAGGGCATTTCGCAGAGAGATAGAGACAGAGAGATTATGGGTTTGATCTTACTAGAAGGCAACTAATCCAAACACAATTGAGAGAGAGAGAGAGACAGAGCTAATGGATTGATCATACAACTTCAGGAACAAACTTCAAACACTAGTTTGTGGCGTGTCCCATGAGGAACATCATTAATGTCAAACAAATCTAGTAAAAAACAGACAAGAAGAGAAGTCCAAACAAGGTAAAGACATTGCATTTCAAGACATTTGAATTACAATGTCATAAATGGAATCTATGTATCAATATTCAGGAGACTGTAGAGCACTCCCAAAACACTTGTGCCTCAACCACAACTATCAATCAACCATTTTCATTCCCTATACATTGAATCCATCCACTCATCATAGAAACAATCACCCTTTTATTTTCTATCTTTCAAACATCAACAAATCAAAAGTAGAGCTCTTCGCAAATCTCCCAACTCCGAAAAACATGGATCCAAAAAAGGACGAAGAAGAAGAAGAAAAAATTACGTGGGTTACTCCGTTTCAGACTTGGGTGCTCGTTAGACATCTCCACTGCCGCATAGTTGGCGCCTTTTCGAGAAGCATCAGCAAGCCTACACTGCTTGACAGCCCGCACAAGTACCTACAATCACGTCGATACAAACACACCCAAGATAAAACAACAGCAGGTTATGCTAAATCTATATGAATCAGCTTAGAAAACTTCCCACAAAAAAGTTTATGATTCCTATCAGTTTAAGAATCTACTCACTTGCTTCGGCGGGCTTTCTTTTTCCAGAACACAAACGACAGGATCCACTGAGTGAAAAACAAGAAAATGTAAGCGCAAAATATTAATACAATGAATGGAAAAAATTCTCAGTTGCATGTTTGGGAAGTCTTGTTTCCGACCGATTTGTAATATTCTTGAGGAACAATCCACATAAACTCGAAAGTTAAAAGAATAAAAGCAGGGGGATAACAAATATCTAAGAGTTTGAAATTAAGACCACATCAAAGACATTAAAAAAACTGATTCTTAATATGTAGCAGTGTCCAATGGAATCATTGGCATAATCTAATGTCCGAAAGACAGTTTCGACCAGAAGTAAACGATGAAATGGTTAACAAACACAGCACAAGTAGTATTAAGCAATGTTAATGGAAAATTCATCTTAAAGTACCTTAAAAACGGCCAAAAACGAAAACGTTCCAGGAAGAGATGACCTTTTCACAATTACTTGTCTTTCTGGTGCCATATCCTTGTACAGATGTTGAGCTATTTCTTTAAGTAACACCAACTGAGCTTTGTCAGTGCGCATTGAGATAATTGCTTGCCTCATTGATTCTCTGTCGGCCTCAAGTGCATGAAGCCTCATGTAAAGCTTCTTAATTTCAGGATCCCCTATATCCCCATGATTTAATGACCCTCTTGGAGTGTTCGTATAATCTTCATAAATTCCCATCCCAGCTTTAGACTCTGAATAATTATTATATGCCGTCCCTTTATGAATGGAATCAATGGTGTAAACCCTGTCACTCGTATCATCTTCTGCTTCTGATGCATTATCCAATTTCCTTAAATTTGGGTAATCCTCCGACTGCGATATGTAGTCTTTCCTGGCAACGTTCCTTGGAGATTCTGACACAAACCCTGTATTGGCTTCTTTAACCATTCCCATAAACGAGCTTGAATCGTTAGAAAAGTTCCGAGAATGTCTTGGCCTTCGAGGAGATTGCCCCACCACCACCTTATCTAAAACGTTTTTTGTTGCTAGGTAATCGCTATCCATCTGATCACTGCTCAGACTTCTTTCGATGTGGCAGATTCTAGTCTCCAAATTCTTCAAATGATCTCGACCATGAGGAGTGTCACCAAAGGCATACTTCTCCGTATCAGTAATATCATCATCGTCCTCTAAGTGACCTTGGGTCTCATGCAAATTGCATTTTAGAGGAGGATAATCATACGTTGACACTTCATACTGAGGATCAAACTCCAGCAAGCTCTGACTAAGGTTGCGTTCAATCCTCTCACCCTCTATCTCAGCTTCCGTAAGGCCATAACTCAACATTCTATGTTTGTAAGCCCGGACCTCACATGTTAGAGACTGAATAACTTGCTCTCTTTTGTACAATAAATCTTCAAAAGCTGTGAGCTCCTGTTGATCATGGGTCATCTTTTCTTCTGAAAAACGCTTGAATTGACGAGCTTCCATTTGGATTTCAGCCTTCTCTCTCTGCAACCTCAGAATCATAGACATGGCCTCATTTGCAGCTGAAGAGGAAGCATTTCTCTCCTCGTCGAGTTCAGTGTACAAGTCTTGTATTGCCTGTTGTTGATTGCCAACCATCTCACGTAAAGCTGCACATTCATTTCCAATCTCAACTCTTGCAACTGAAAGTTCGGCCAATCCAGGTATGGAGAATCGGTTATCATCCTCAAACTCTCCATATTTTCGTTTTACAGATCTAAGCCAATAGTCTGAAGACCCATCAGCCAACAAGCAATTACATCCGCAGTCACAACATTTTACCAAATCCCTCGAAGATGGAAATGCTGCCGAATCCATAAACCACTGTGCATCCAAACTCGGACAACTCTTTATATTTGATCTCAAGAATAAACTGAACAACAACAAACAACCTAAAAAGAGAGAGACTATCTTCTCTTTGGGTTCTCCAATCGTCTCTCTTAACTTTAGAACTTCCAAGCACAAGTCTTCACCCCCCTTTTATCCCAACGAACAATTTCTATAAGAGAAGACAAATGGGGAACTCAAAACTTATAACTATGAAACTTCTTAGAACAAAAAGGGAAAAGAATTGCAGCAAAAGCATAAGATGGAATCAATTCATCAGAAAATCAAGAAATGAAAATAAAGCGTGAATTGAATAAGCATCTCTCCCTGAATATTTATTGCACAGCCGGTCAAACAATAATAAACTCAAAAAGAAAAGCTTAAAAAAGCAGAAAAGCTGACCACAACGAGCTGAAAATTGAGGCGAACAATTCTGTTAGCTAGAAGAAACTGTGTCTTGCAGGAAAATTAGGATCTGCTTGCGATAAACAAACCCACTACTTTGGAATAGCTAAATTGGAGGGAAACAAAGGTTTAGATGGGAAGAGAGAAAAAAAAAAGCAAGATTTGGAAACCCTTGAGAATTTTCTTCAGCGTCCTACGCTGTGATTTTGTTTTATCCTGCTGCCTTGGTATCAGTTTTCTCGATTTCTGTGATCTTGCTGACGAGAGAGAGAGAGTTGTAATTGGGGAGAAAGCCACATATAGAGAGAGAAAGAGGAGAGAGAAGGAAAGCAGATGTTAATGGTGGAATTGTCCGAAATTGAACAACTAATTACCGCGTCATTTTATTAGACTTTTTCTTTTAGGCCTTATTTTATTTAATGTAATAATTATTATTATTTCTTATTTAATTCAAATAAATACTTCAATTTCTTTATTCAATCACATATTTTGGCTGCTAAAAAAACATTATTTTTTTTAAGGAAATTAACAAATCAACTACTGTACTATGCGATCAATGACAAGTCAACCACTACATAATTTTTGTAAATAACTTAAACATTGAACTGTGAAAAATGGAAGACGTAAACATTACTGTCACCTGTTGAAAGAAACATTACTGGGAAAACGATGTCGAAACGTTACTTTATGTTAATTCTAATTTTATTTCAATTTTATGTTTAAATCGCAATAATAGAAGCAATATTACCAAGAAAATGATTCTGGAAAGCTCCAGCATGCTCTTCTCGTCGTCGAAAACAATTCTCGCATTTTTAGGTTTCCCAATATCTTCTCGTCGTCGAAAATAATTCTTTCCTCTCGATTTCACTGCCCAGTTCTCATTGTGATCTTCTCTTTTCTCATCCTAGTACGTCATCGTCCAACACTAATCACTAATGTCTCACTTTTTTCATAAGAAAGTAATCTTTCCACAGAAAAACGGTGTCATTCCGCAGCGGAAAAGCAACGTTTCGAGGCCGAATGATAACGTTTTTAATGGAAAACATAACCGCGATGTTTGCTCCTTCCATTTTCCATAGTTCAGTATTTAAGATGTTAGTAAAAATTGTTTAGTGATTGATTTGTCATTGATCCCACAGTACAGTAGTTGATTTGTTAATTTCCCATTTTTCTATATATATTGTCAAGGAGAAATTAACAAAACAACCAGTAAACTATAGGATTAATGACAAGTCAATCACTAAACAATTTTTTCTAACAAATAAAACACTCTACTATAAAAAGATAAACTACGCAAATATTATCATTAACAGCAAACTTACTTTAAAAATAAAATAGTAGAAAGTTTCCCCTCGAAAATGTTTTCTCTCATGCGCTTCAGATACCTTGTTTTGATCTTTTTTCTCTTGATAGGTTGGAAGTTATATTTGATTAGGGTGTTTCATTTACTTTTCGTTTATCTATCTACTGGACTCTGTTAGAAATGTGAATATTCCTGGCTTTTCTTGAAGAAAAGCTACCTAAGGGTAAGATATCAAATTGAATTTGGGTTATACTTTTTATTTACATTTTACAATTGCGAAATCCATGATCAAATTATTCTTGTTGGAATTGTTCTAAAAAGAAGAATCATATTGACGAATTTCAAATTTGTCTCTTATCAAAATACTGGAAGCTTAAAACAAAAGACGTCGTCTTTCTTCCGAGGAAAGTAATATTTCCATAATCCTACTCCAATAACTCATTTTCTGAAGTAGAAAAACAATGTTCCGCAGAGGAAAAAAATATATTATATAACAGTAAATGTAACAACGATGTGTGCTATGTTCATTTCTCATAGTTGAGTATTTTATTTATTAGTAAAAATTATTTAATGGTTGACTTGTTATTAATTTTATAGTGCAGTGATTGTTTTGTTAATTTCCATATTTTCAAGTAAGAGCGACCAAAATCAACATGAATTCCATCGGATAATTTTGTTTCGTTCGATAACACGTAAAAATTGATTTCAATTTATATTTTAAACGATATTTTTTTACTCAAGTTTAAAGTATTGGTCGCAATTTTTACTCAAAATCTTGAATATCGATTTGAAAATATTGAACTAGTAAATTGGTCCAAACCCTTAAAAGAAGTATTCACGTCAACCAAATTAAATGCACCAAATTTAGACCCCATTGACTTCGATCATCATTAATAATTAAATTTTAAAAGTGATAATAATTTTAGGTTACTAAAATTAAAATGGGAAAATCACAAATCAACCACCGTGGTTTTCAATCAATGACAAGTTAATCATTGTGGTATATTTGCTAACAAGTTAACCACTAACATATGAGAAATTAACAAGTCCAACATCGCACTCAAGTTAACCCAGGTAAACAAAAGCCTGGATGTCGCGGCGTCCAGGCAAACGCAGCGTCCAGGCCTGGACACCGCGGCGTCTCTGGAACTCTCTATTTGTCATGCATGGCATTCTCAATCAATTGTGTTTCATGGTTACTTCGAATTCGTTATGTATATGTTTTACGAATGCAATGTTTTTATTGGTTTTTTGACCTCTGCACCTTCAAACTAGTATAACTTTTGCTACGGATGTTGGAATTGGGAGCAGAAGGTATCAAATCGAAGCTCTCTCAGAGCTCTATAATCGTCATGGGGAAAGTCTCATGACCGCCTTTCTCAGCCCCAAAATCAATCGTTTAAGCCCTCAAATTTGCTATCAAACATTTGCTATTATAGAGCTCTCAGAGAGCTTCGATTTGATACCTTCTGCGCCCAATTCGAACATCCGTAGCAAAATTTATGCTAGTTTGAAGGTACAGAGGTCAAAAAACCAATAAAAACATTGCATTCGTAAAACATATACATAACGAATTCGAAGTAACCATGAAACACAATTGATCGAGAACGCCATGCATGACAAATAGAGAGCTCCAGAGACGCCGCAGTGTCCAGGCCTTTTTGCCTGGACTCGTGTTTGCCTGGACACCGCGTAAAAATGGGGTGCCTCGCTTAAAAACGCGGTGCCTCGCGTAAAAACGTGGTGACACCGCGTAAAAACGCGGTGACACCGCGTTTTTAACTTGTTAACGGAGAACGAAAAACGTAACTGCGATGTTTGCTTTGTTATTTTCCATACGTCAGTGGTTAATTTGTTAAAAAAAATACCCTAGTGGTTGACTTGTCATTGATCACAAACCACGATGGTTGATTTGTCATTTACCCTAAAAAATAACATTACTATTTGGTTAAAGAGTCATTTCCTTCCAAGGCCTACGACACGTTTGAGCCCAACACAAGACCGAATAAAGCTAGATGGAGGTTGGGCCTGGGCTAGATAAGGTAGAAATAAGGTTTCGGTCGGGTTGAATAAAGCTTGGATCGGGTTATTCGGTTTTTTATAGTATTTGACCCACAGTTTTGTTTGTAACGATTTGGACGGTTTTTGGAACCCAAAACCAACAACCGAACCATTATTCGTAGTTTCTGGATATGTCGAACCACTTACAGTTCCTCACACATGCAGAACCAACCCGAATCAGATTGAAGTGCCCTGGTCAATTATACTCGTGGGTCCAAGCCGGTTATGCCCACCTCTAAGAGTAAATTGTGGCATCTCATCTCTTGGGAACAAAAAATAATTGTGAAACTAGCCAATAGGAAGA
>CM039476.1:15469436-15604640 GCA_022433065.1 Begonia loranthoides | reverse complement strand
GAGGGCGCAGGACGTTAGGAAACAACTCCTCACCATCATGGACAAGTATGATTTTCTTTCCTTCCCTTGTGTATATTAAATTTTGTCTCATTAATCTGCCTTATTTTTTCGGTATTACTCACAAAATTTAGAGTTCAGGGCCTTTGAAAGAATCTAAAGTTCTGTTTATATTGATTAACTGCAAACTAAACAAACAACTCTGATGGGTTTTGAGTGTAGACTTTTTCTCCATTGCTTTTTTAGTTCTAGTCTTGAAGATCACACTCTTTATTGAAATAGAACTTCATGGTTGCTGGATTTGAGGGGAAAATGAATCTATGCTAGTTTCTCTGTGAATTTATTCAGAAAATTCTCTACGTATTTAACATGAACAAATCTAAACCAGTTGGTACTGTTTTAGCAGCTCATTTCAGGCTTTCATCCGACTTCCGTCCGCAATCAGATGATAAAATTAATTATATGTCATGAATTCTATATTCTAGTGCAGTGGGATCTCTCATGCATGCTATGATTTACACGCGTCCAGATTTATCTTACGCAGTAAGTGCGGTTAGTAGGTACATGGCAAATCCGAGAAAGGAACACTAGAAAGCTGTTCAGTGGATTCTTAGGTGTCTGCGTGGGACTAATGATGTTTGTCTTCAATTTGGAAGAACTAAAGATCTTACCATTGGATATGTTGATTCTGATTATGCAGGGGACATTGATAAGAGGAGATCTCTTACTGGATATGTTTTTACAATTGGTGGTTACGCTATCAGTTGGAGAGCTACCTTACAGGATACCGTTGCGTTGTCTACTACAGAAGCAGAATATATGGCTATTACTGAGGCTTGTAAAGAAGCTATTTGGTTAAAATGTTTGTTTAGTGAGCTCAGCGAAGACTTGCAGATTGACACAGTATTTTGCGACAATTAGAGTGCCATCTTTCTCACTAAAGATCAGATGTTTCATGAGAGGACGAAGTACATCGATATTCGTTATCATTTTATTCATGAAGTGATTGCTCGTGGTGATTTTGTTGTAAGTAAAATTAGTACTCATGATAATCCTGCTGATATGATGATCAAGACTTTGCCCACACCCAAGTTCAAACATTGTTTGAGTTTGGTTGGTATTAGCTACTGATTTCGCCCTAAGAGGCTTTTGTGGAAGATTAGTTTTTTTTTAGAGTTTTGAAGATATATTTATAGAGTGAAATTCGTGTCAAAATAGAGATTGTTAGGGTTCAGTGTGACACAGATTCTAATTGGGTCAGGCCGATTCGGCCCACATTAGGGGTTTCCTAATTCCTACAGGATTAGGGTTTTCTATTTTCAGTATGACTAAGGATTCTATAAATATATGCTTAAGCCGCAAAGCTCATTGTACTGATTTCTATTAGTGATTTCTCTCATCTGCCCGTGATTTTTTACCTGTCTTGGGTTTTTCACATAAATTTGGTGTTCATTATTTCTCTCTTTTCTGATTCTCGTTCGTTATTTTAACAAACGATACCCTTAATGCATAGAAAAACGAGGTAGATAAATAATGTGTTAATAGATGGGGATATCACTATCTTGCCCATTGGCCAAATTGGATGATCCGGATTTAGAATAAGGAGTAATTAATGAACAAAATATTGCAGAATCAAGAGTAGTATAATTTACGGTCAAATAAATGAACTACCAAGATATCGTATAAGAGTGGGTTTAAATGCCTTAACTATGGCAGAATATTTTCTGAGACGTTAATGACAAGATGCGCTCCCATTTGTCGACATTATCTTCCATTTCGTCCAAGTGGGATCCAGTATCTATTTTACTGGACAGAATGCCTCCTGTTGTTACCAAATTGAATGGATTAGCGTATCGCTTGAGACAACATAATAACATGCTTTCAGAAATCAAAAAGGAAGAATTTATTAGATGGAGAAATGAGAGATATTTTGTTCCACTACAAAGAACCATTCGATTTTTGCATTTAGAGACCGGTCCACAACTACGGAAAACAATGTTCATGCGTAGGAGCCGGGAAAGATGAAGCAATAGCATAATAGTTATTGCATATATTTTTGAGCTCGAAAGCAGTCTTTGGACATGGTTGGATCAAATTTTAAGAATCTAATGCTCCGTGTACACTCTAGTCTCAAAAATTGACATGTTGATCATTGATTGATTATAAATAACTAAGATAATAGCTTACTTACATCAATCAATAAACAACGTATAAGAGTAACATCTAAGTGTAATACCCTTTCAACAAATCTCTGTGTGTGTGTATATTTATACATACATAGATAATACCTATTTGGGAATGAAAGTTTATCAGTAGATCATCTAAACACTACCTTAAATTTTCAACTTTATTATTATACATTTTCACTCACACTTCTAGTTTCTCATTAGATCACTGATCACTTACCCATAATGCCTTTTTGCTACAGATTGATCCCAGATATAGCTATTGACATAATCTTCATTTTACAATTCGAAATGGATGCTTATAAAGCTAATTTTTAATCAGGCTCGATATAGGAGAAAGAAAAGAGAAAAACCTTGATGCCCAAGATCGAATCTTCAACAAAACTTTAATATATGCCGTGACAATTTTGTTCTTTAAGCAATGGAACCTTCTGCAACGTGAAGAAACTACTTGAATTAAAATGAATGCCAATATGTACAAATGGAAAATTGAATACAATTATTATACCTTTTGAAGGATCAAGTAGGATAGATTCAGTGGTCAAATAAAGGGGAATATTATATATTCAGAATAGAAGAGGTTCCATATAAATCGATAGTAGGAGGATATTGCTTCCTGCAAAATCAGAAATATTTTAAATCAATCAAAATTTTCAGAAATTACACCCTCCCCAATCCCAATTAACTACAATTAAGGACTCTACAACAAGCATGGCATCGCTAACTGTTTGTTGGTTTTGAAGATATTAAGCCCAATTTGTGGTTGTTCTCTCAATAAATAAATCACATAGTTAAATAAAATGTAGTTTGTCATAAGACAGAGAAAACCGCTCTGTGACTAGTTGATGCGTGTAGACTATACTACATATGGATATTGAATGTCAATCAACATTTCTTATGGAAAAAATGGTGATTTACCTTGGTGTAATTTGCTTTCTCCAGCAGCCAGGACTGAAAATAGAAAAGTTAAGGCAGTTAAAATTTATGTTCAAGTATTTGTACGATAAAACAAATAAAAGAGACAAGAGTATGCGGAACTTCTGCAACTGAGAAGAAAGCACAAGGAAATAGGAAAGCTGAGAGAATAGGGGTATAATTAAAATTAAAGAATATAAGACAAAAAATGTCTCAAATATGAACTTAGTTTTGTGCACCAATTGTATTCCGACAAATGTACCTGGAAAATAAGGCTCAGTGCCAAACTTGCATGCATGGGTATCATTAAGCTACGGTTGAAAGCCTGAAATAAACAAATTTAAGTACTTACCATTTTTGTTTTTTATTAAAGGAAAAAATAGTTCATAGGTGACGGATTCCAAACAATAAACCAGCAAACTGAAAAAAAAATTTAAACAGTAATAATTATAACATAAAGACAAAAGTAATTGTTCACGGATATATGTTCACCTGAGGCAAGTAAATTGCAGCCACTATAGCAGCAATATAGTTGATCAGCAGCAGTCCGGAACCAAGAAACGCAATATTTCTAACTCCAAGTTTTGTGGCAAAGGTTGATATCTGAAATCTGCATCATGAATCGAGATCGTAAGTTGATAGAATATTACCACACAGCACAAGAAAGGTAGATTAGAATAATAACTAGCTTTCACGTGTTTCTTGCAGAGTAATGAAAACATTGAATATTAAACCAAAAAGATAAAAAGTAAAGGGAGAAATATAGAAAAAGTTGACTGAAAGACATGGAAATTTAGAATCTGAGAAAATCAACAAAAGTAAACATGAAAATATAAAAAGGCAAATGAAACATGGTAGCAATAAATATCACTGAATAAACAGCCAGCTAGAACAGTTTAAATAAGACATGTAACTTACTTTCGATCACCCTCCACGTCTGGAAGATCTTTTGTTATTGCAATCACTAGAGCAAACAAAGTAACAAATGAAGTAATGAAAGCCACAGGTGAGCTGCAAGGTAGATGTTTAAGTCAAATGAGATGCAATTCAGAAGACTTTAAGCCTAAGTGTACCGAGGCAATAATTTCAAAATTCACCATCAAGGATATTGGCAGGAAGTGAAAAATAAGGTGCAACAAAGTCCATCTTGGAAGAAAGCTATTTCTCATAGTAGTGGAATAAAGCAATCTCAGTGAGGAAAATAAAGAGCTAGATGTAAAGGTGGGTTTTCCATGTATTTAGCAACACGCAGGCACCAGCCTCAAAAGCTAGGATAACAGTATCAACATCAATTGGTTATAACATGTTACAATAATAGGCACAACAGTTTCATTTAGCTCGACCTAAAGGAGCATGACCAAATGATAACTCACCTCCATTCAAATGATAGGCCTAATGCAGATCTAGTGGCATAATAGACGCCAAAATTAAGAAGAAAACCACGCACCTGGAAAAATTATTTTCCTATCACAATCATTGTCCAGCAAAGTACAATTGCATAAAATGAATAATAAATCCTTTAATGAAGATAAAAAAAACAGATCAAACTTTACTGTTGCAATTATGAGAAATGCTGCGACAGGAAATCTCTTCATCCTAAATGGAGGTACAGAATAAATGGTGCCAAGGAAAAGACCAACAATATAAAGAGCAGTAATAAACGGCCCAAAGTTCAATCCAACAATAGACAGGCCAGCCACAGCAAAAAATGTCACCAAGAGCCATGCTGATTTAACTGAAAGATCCCCTGCAGCTATAGGTAAGTAAGGTTTGTTCACCCTGCAAATGAACACAAAGATTCAAGCTATGTTCAAAATAATATTCATTCATACTGTCAGACTTACTCGATATAGATAGAACGGAAAGCATCTTTCCATCTAAATTGCGTTTAAACCACAATGCTTATAAAGACAAAACAAGACACAACAACATTTATAAATAATTGATATGGACAAAAAAAAGTGTTATTTAGAGAAAGATCTTCTAGAAACTCTCAAAAAATAGGAAACTCAATTTTTTAAAATAAAGTATAAACCTAAAAACCCTTCTTCACTGAGAATGATAATAGGATTGCAATTTATCATGAAAAAAAAATACAAAGAAAAGCCCTTCTGTGTAGGGTATTGAGAAAATACTAGCCTGATGCTGACTAGAAATGATAAAATTTCTCAGTTTTAGTATTCCTGTACATTTTCAAGAACTTACTACGCATAAAAATGTGTAAATAAGTTAACAAGCATACTTATCAATTCCAATGTCATAGATCTGATTGATGCCAACTATATAACCATTTCCGCATATAAGGGCAAAGAGACCAGAGAATGCCTTAAGCAGAAGAGACCATTTTATCAGATGTGAGTTCTCTATCAATGCTCTAGCCACCAGAGAACTGTAAAATGAAAAACATCGAACTCTTTAAAGCACGTCTCAGTTACACTTCAAGAGAACTAAGTAAGCAACGTGCTCACAAAGTAATTTTGTCGTTTTTTTAACCAAAAAAAAAGGTATAACTTACAAAGATCCTAGAGCAGTACCACGGATTGTGTGAGGTCTTAGAAATCTCCAGCATGCATCTCGAAATGCTGTAACTTTGCTCAACACTGGATCAGATCCAGCAGCTCCAACTTGAGTGCATGCCTAGCGGCATCCACTATCATTTTGTTATTATTAATCTTGATCGATAAGAAAATAAATCTCAAATTTCATGAATAATTATGAAGTCTCCTTGACATATTCTTTCAACCGAGGACCACATGAATTAATAGCATGACACCACAGAATAGAAGAAGGCCATAGATTCCTCCTAGTTTTCACACTAGAGTATATCATGTTGTCATACATCATCATTGGGAATTTGAATTTAAAGATCAAATATCGAATTAATGATAACCACGAACAGAACCTCATCTTAAGTAAGGAAAAACGAATTTAATCTATCTTGGAAGAAACCGCCTGTAAATTTCTAGGCCGAATGAAACATTAATACTTACTTTATCTTATTTTATAGAAGAAAAAACACTACATCAAACGAACATCTGATTAAACAAAAATACATCCAAAGAAAATTCAGGAGCTGATAATTCCACATAAAAAAAGAACACGTTCAGCAGATTAAAGAAAAGCAAAATACAGCTTCACGAAATAAATAAAACAAAAATGGAAACCTTGATAGAATTATGCTGCCGCCACTGTATACTCGAACCAGGATTCGGGAAAATTCTGCGGCTACACGGCCGTAACTGCAAATCATTCGAGAGATTCAGGAGAAAAATAGAAGATCTACTGGTGCGCTTGAATTCAATCTTGGAATGACAAGGAGAGGCCGATGAATGAGAAGACGAAATTCGAAATGGGAGAGAAGAAGACAAGCAGAGCTCCATGCGGAGCTAGAGCCAGTGGTAGAGAGAGAGAGAGAGAAAACACTCGATCTTTTTTGTCAATGAACTTTCTTCGTTCGTCAACTTGATACAATATTTAATATTTATATCAATCATAAGTTTAATATTTATTTTCCGTTTTTGTTTCCTGATATAGCAATTACTTAAATTTGAAGCAATTGCTTGGTTTCGATGAATGCGCAAAACAACTATAAGAAAATAAAGGGTATTTGATATAAAATCCCATTTCTTCTGTTGTGGATATCTACTCACAATGTCTGTCAATCATATTTTGACATGTTATATTTTTTCGCAAATAAAACTCATTTTGCAGATACTAATGTTTTTGTTATATATATCTGATCACAAACACCACTCATGTGCGCCCACGTGTTCTTTTTAAACCACGTATCTGCGAACAATTGACACCAACATTTTCGTGGCCACAAAAATATTTGCAGACACCAATATTTTCGTGGATACACCTCGTACGTTACTTTTCCTTATGAAGCTAAGTATTCATGTACTTATTTCTTGAAGATTGAAAAATAAAAGAATCTCCATGATTATAAGATCACATCAGCTGCAGACCCATTTATGTTTAAAGTTGATCATTGGATGTCTTCCAACGCAGGGACGTCCAATGACCAACCTTAGACGTCCTCTGATAATGATGGAGATTTGTGTGACGTCCTTTAACAGAAAATATGATGGCAGAATTTACGTCATTTATTTTTTATAATTAAAGGTTTTAGTTGATAGCAATTTTAGTTTAAAGTTTTGCTTGGTTCAAACAAAAATTGAGGGGCTGTTTTTAATCACCCAAAAGATTATCAAAGCTTGACTTAAAACGTACAATGACTATAATGTCCCACGTAATTCACAGTCTGCCTTGGTTCCTTGGTGAGTAAATTAGACTTTTCTCCTTCCAGTTTCTATAAGAACCAGAACTAGGGTTCTTCGTCCCTTAATTTCGAGAATTTGAGCAGTGGAGCGGCAGCCACCCTAGTTTGCACACTTCGTCTCTGTGTTTGCCTAGCTTCAGGTGAAATCCATATTCTACTCTCGTTGTTTCAGTCGATTTTATTCTCATTTATTGTGTACGGTGATATATTTTTTTCGGATTTTGGGTTTTTATATTAAACTACGGTTTGTGTATGAACTTATCGTGATTGGGTTTTAAATTTCTGTCTAGATAAGTTTGTGACTGATTTTAGATTTGTTTATTGGAAACGCTTGCTAGATTATATGTAGGTTTACTTTCCGCTTACTCGTGGACTTTTTTCTACTCTGAATGTCAAGAAAATTGAAGTTATAATTTTACCTATGCCATTGTGCAGACGGAGTTTTGGTTTGTATTTTAAGACAGCAGAATGGCAAATAAGAGAACTTATGAGAATTTGTCATATTCTACCTTGGTGAATTCTGTGATTTTTGATGAATTGTCAATGTCTATGAAATTATCTTGGCCAGTTCAATTTAGTCTAGAGAGATATCTTTGCTTTATGAATGAGATATTTGTTTGGTAGGTTCCTCTTAGTTTTAATATCTGTAGTTTTCGTGATTGGACAGAATGGATTCTCAAGCAAAATACGCAGTCGTGGTGAAAGTCATGGGTCGGACTGGATCAAGAGGGCAGGTGACTCAGGTGAGAGTCAAGTTTCTCGATGATCAGAATCGATACATTATGAGGAATGTGAAGGGACCAGTCAGGGAAGGTGACATTCTCACCCTTCTCGAGTCTGAGAGGGAGGCTAGGAGGCTGCGCTGATCGGTTTTTGTTGCTCCCCTTTCTCAGTTTTGGTTGATTGTCAATTGTTCTAAGTTCTATGTTCTAGTTTTTTACGATGATGATGATCTGCCCCATCGACTTATTAATTTTGAGACTCGAATGCTTCTAAAATTTTCATTGCCATTGTTTCTGCCAATTACATGTCCATCTTTGCTTATTTACTGCTTGTCCATACGCATGCTGCATCTTTTTTGCAAAGGGTTTATGGTATTAGCACTTCCTGCATTTTAACCAAGTATATCACTAACTTCTTCATCATTATGTCCAAAGTTGGCAGGCTGGTCCAGCCTACCTTGGGTCAGACCTATTGAGACTTATTCTTTTAAGGTAAAGTTTGGTTTTATTTATAATTTATTTTAATTGTTATACTCAACACATAATTGTTAAGTCCTAACTCCTAAGGTTGGTAAAATTAGAGTATAGAATTATATGTCAAATCTATGTCGGGCCAAAATTGGTGTTGGACCAAACGGGGAAGTTGGATCTACTATTGAATGGAAGGTTGTTCCTAGGATTTGAGGTTGGTCCAAAATCAATCCAAAAGTTGGCCCCTAGGCCGGTTATTTCATAATTGGTGCTGTCACCATTGTATTCTTGCACGGTAATGCCAAAATATTTGTCAATCCTTGTGTCAAAATAGGTCTAACAAAATCTAAAATTTGAAGTATAAAGTTTTGTTTATCGATATCTCCATGAATTAGAACAATATTTTGAACTATTAGTCGACTTGTCACAACCTACAGTCGATTTAGTTTAAAGAAACACTTTTGAGAGGACAATGAACAATATGGAAATATATAGTTAAGATGGATTGTGTAATTAAGGAAATTAACAAATCAATCATTCTACTTTGTGTTAAATAACAAGTTCACTACTAAAGTATTTTCACTAACCATTTAACTATTAAACTATGAAAAATAGTCTTCGAAAACATCATTATCACATTTGTCGTTAAAAAATGTTGTATCTTGTGGAACGTTGTTTTTTCGCTGCAAAAAAGTGACTCATTGAAATAAGACTCAAGAAATGACGATTTTTCGTTGAAAAAAGACGATTTTTTGCTACAAAAAGACAATGTTCTGCAGATGAAAGTTATTTTTCTGCATAGGAAAGTTTGCATATAAAGAACAAATTCATTGTCTTTTTTGTAGAAAAACACAGACAAGTTTTGATTCTCCCATGGACAATAAAACAATTTTACATTATCTGAAATCTAAAACATTATATATTCTTTCACAAAAGCTTCTAAATTATAAAACTAAAAAAAATTAAAATCAACTTATACATCATTTTTTTTAAATTCATTTTTCATAGATATTAATTATTTTTTCACTAAAATCTCTAAACTCATGAGTTCTTGAAGTTTTTTTCATGAGTATTAGCTCTCGAGTTCTCAGAAAGTTAACGGCGATGTTTGATCCATTCATTTATCATAATTCAGTGTTTAAGTTGTTAGCAAAAATTGTTCATTTGTTGATTTGCTATTGATTCTATAGTACAATGATTATTTTGTTAATTTTCGTAATACTTACATTAAACATTTTGTGACCATTTCATTTAATTTTTTAACACAAATTTTGAAAGAGCATTAAGATCAAGAGTGATTGTTTTAGAAAAAAAATTCAATGTGAACTTTTTTATACTTATTTAAAATTATGAAAATTAACAAAACAGTCACTAAACTATGATTAATCAACTATTAAACAATTTTTGCTAATAAAAAAAATATTGAATTATGGAAAATAAATGGAGCAAATATCACAGTTACGTTTTCTATTAAAAAACGTTGACGTTCTTCTACAATACGTTGTCTTTTACTGCAAAATGTTGTTTTTTTACTAAACAAATTTAAAAGATTATTTTCGGCTATGAAAGTGAAACATTGGTTATGAGAACTGGACGAGTGGACCAGCAAGAGAAAAGAGAAAATGATGATGAAAACTGGACGAGTGAAATCGAGAGGAAGAGTGAGTCACCATAAGATGTTCAGAAAATTTAAACTATGAAAATTATTTTCGACGACAATAAGACCATGTTGAAGCTTTCATGACATTGTTTTAAAATTACTTTAATTATTGCGATTTTAGTATAAAAAATGTAATAAAATTAGAACTATATAGAGTAATATTTTGACATTGTCTTCGCTATAATGTTTCTTTCAACAGGTTGAACGGTAATATTTGCATCGTTTATTTTTCATATTGAGTGTTTTATTTGTTAGTAAAAATTATTTAGTGGTTGTTTTATTCATTTTCTTTAAAATTAATATAATATGAAAGTGGTTGTTTTATTTATATCAACTTTGGTTGAGTTGATTCACTCCATTTTTTTCTCAATTATTTACCATATAAATTTACCTAATGATCTATAATTTTTTGGGTTAAATGTGATTTTTAATCCTTGTATTTTATGAGCGGTTTTAATTTAGTACTTATAATTTTAATTTTCTTATTAAGATCTTCATAGTTTCTGTTTATTTTTGAATAGCCTCTCATTTATTTTTTTAATTAAATTTAACGAAGGCGGTGACAATTTTTTATTTATATTATATACCTATTTCAATAAAAAAAAAATCATAAATAATTTTTGCTAACCAATAAAATACTNTTTTCTACTCTCTTAAGCGATATGAGATTGTGCCCTCCTAATACAGACTGTCATAATCTCCCCCCCCCCCGGAGACCCAATGTTCTTGTCAGCACACTTCCGGTTGGGATTTTTCTCTAATACCATTTATAACGTCTCTCAGTACAATATTGTCTGCTTTGGGCAGAAGCCCGCACGATTTTGTTTTTAAGATTATCCAAAAATGCATTGTACTAGGTAGGGAGGGGAACCCTACTTATAAACTATGCATTTTCTACTATCTCAAGCGATGTGAGATTGTGCCCCCTAATATGAGCTGGATCCACATCTAGACATTTCCTGACCTTCATAGGGCCGACTACCACAAATTTTTATAATTTATTATTTTTAAATATTTATATTATATCATAATAATTATATAAATGACTAAATAAGTTAATGACACTTAAGTGTTAACGTGACATTAGATTGTAGAACTAGAATATTATTGTAACATTACTCTTTGCTAAATTAAATAATTATAATAAATTGAAAATATAATTTACAATGTAAAAATTAAAATTATAGGCATTAAATTGGAAAGTAAAATCATATTTCATTTTTTATTTTTAATTATTGTATTAATATTAATTATTAGCGAAAACTGTTGGTGACGTACCCCTAGAAAATCCACCAGGACATTAGGGTTTTGCATTCCTTACTGCTTCAGTTGTAGCCGCTCCAGTGTCCGTCGTTCTCCATCGTCTCTGTTCCATCTCCAAGTACTCTGTTGTTGTTATGCCTTTCTCTTCGTTGTATCCTGTTCGCCAATTCATTATTCTTGGAATTGAGTAGCATTTCTTTGTTTTTAGGTATGGCTGTTGCAATAGATGCCGTAATCCAGGAACCGACGCTACCGCACCATGATGTGAAGCTCTTCAACCGTTGGAGTTTTGACGATGTCACGGTATCGATCTGCTTCCAAATAGTCATTGCTGTAACTGTGATTTTGATGTTTTACTTGGTATTATGCAGAGTTATCAACGTTAATGATTTTTTGGATCTAATAATGTTTTTGATTGAGTTCGCTTATCTTATCTCTCGGTTTTTTTTGTTCATCGGGATCCAAAAACGTGAATAGAGTCCAGAACGTTATATTTCTTCCTGGGTTGGAGAATCAAAATAAAAATTTTGTTACCCATTTTACTATTCGCATGTTTGTTGCCTATCCAGAATAGTGATGTTGATTTGCAATCATACTCGCTAGTTATATTTAGAATCTGGTTTGGTTTTTTTATATTATTATTAGAGTTAATTTATTTTCATATATTTATTTTGCTTTGAGATTTGTATTAATATTCCGAGGCTTGCACATGTCTGCGCTCTTTATTATACATTAAACAAACTTGGAGCTCGATAGAACTGAATTCTTGATGGAAAACAATGTTTAAAAATGAATAGGTCTCCTGTTGGTGTCACATATTGTTAATATATTGAGTGCATCTGTTATCTAACGCCAAGTATGCTCTTCTGTGCTGATTTTCTATACAATTTAGATGGTATTGTCCCTGAACAGTTTTTATTTTCCACTACAACAAACAAAATGAATCTATTATGGTTTTGATAATTTCTTCTAAATATTTTACGGTTGGTGTTTGTGGATTTCCTGTACTTTTTAATTGTAGAATAGAATTATGGTTGTTGATGCTAGTTACTTAAGTCTTTAAATCAGAAAATTTATTATCTTTATTTTTTGCCTGAAACTTTCAATGCAGGTGAATGACATGTCTTTGGCTGATTACATTGGAGTTGTACCAGCTAAGCATGCTACTTATGTTCCTCATACAGCTGGAAGATACTCGGTTAAGCGTTTCAGGAAAGCTCAGTGTCCAATTGTGGAGAGGCTTACAAACTCATTGATGATGCATGGTAGAAACAATGGAAAGAAACTTATGGCTGTCCGGATTATTAGGCACGCAATGGAAATTATTCATTTGTTGACTGATCAAAACCCCATTCAAGTCATTGTTGATGCTGTTGTCAACAGGTATGAACTTAAACATCATAGTTTTGAGAGTGACCTCAAGTTCATGGGACACGAGAAAAATCAGTACAGTCTACTTGCAATTTGTCACTTTATGCTGTTTTCCAATTGGGATTTTGATTTGAGTGAATCTTCAGTTCATGGGTTTAACATTTCCTTTTGACAGTGGACCACGTGAAGATGCTACCCGTATTGGTTCAGCCGGTGTGGTCAGGCGTCAGGCAGTGGATATATCCCCACTCCGTCGAGTCAATCAAGCAATCTATCTTCTTACCACTGGTGCTCGCGAAGCTGCTTTTAGAAACGTCAAAACCATTGCAGAATGTCTTGCTGATGAACTCATCAATGCTGCAAAGGGTTCATCCAACAGGTATACTTACATGCTGGTAGTCTAATGTTATTTATTTGTTTCCCTTTTTTACCACTTCTGCTCATCAATTTGCTTTGGATTTGCAGTTATGCTATCAAGAAAAAAGATGAGATTGAGAGAGTTGCCAAGGCCAATCGTTGAGGAGTCATAGCCCAAATCTATGTGGCACAAGATGAGTTTTGTTTCGGTTTCTTATTTCATAATATTTTTTGGTGGTTTATTTCAAACATGGTAGAATATTGCGTGTTTCTTGCCCATCACATGTTGAATTTTCTCATTGTTTCTGTGTTAAAGCATATTCACGATCTAAATTATCAGTTTGGTTTGCAGATTTGATTATAGTTTTTCTTTAATGAAGCAAACTAATTTGAGAAGTTTTGTTAAATGTGCTTCAATTCAAGATCACACCTATTTCATCTTTTACATGTTTGCTATGATTTTTTTTCTGTATTGCTTCTCATCGGATGATCAATCTATTCGAACCCATCCTATCGATCATGGTGGTCTCACCAGGACCAGTGTTGTATGACCAGGTTGTTCTATTGAAACAACTAAGAGTTAGTACTAGGCTTTGAATGTATAGATGGCAATAGGCATGATGTTGGTAGAGTCGGAGCTTACAGCCCAGATATCAGGTCGAGTCTCTCTCCGGCCTTAATTTGTTCTTTTTACATTGTAGATGTGGTTCATTTTGTCATTCTCTAAGGTAATTACGATGATTTTTCAGAAAATTGTGCAGAAAAGCTCCCCATTCAAGCTTCTTTTGCTTTCTACCAGGCTAGCCATCGAGTGGGGTTGTTAATATATGGGTTAAAAATATTTATTTCAAAATCGAATTCTATTTCAGTGTTATTAAAATAATAATTTTTAATCTTTTTTTAAATCTACAGTAATTTTGAGAGAAAATGGACTTTATTTTAGTGTTATATATATATATTATCTTTTAAAGACTTATTGTAACGTCTTCATATTTTTTAGTATAATATTGTCTGTTTTAGATCGAAGTTAGTACGATTTTATTTTTGAAATTTGTCTAAAATATATTGTACTAAATAAAGGAAAATTTTATTTATAAAAAAAGATATTTTTTACTATTCCAAGCGAAATAAGATTGTATATTCTTACTGTAGAGGAATATAGGCTGGATTCTCGCACGGGCTTTCTTACTTTCTGTAGGTTACCACACTTTTTTTTTCACATTCTATTTATTTCTATTTTTAAATTTCTCTTGTTTTAATGTAATTTTATATAATTTAATAATTAAATAATTAATTATTAAAATTGATAAATTAAATGAAAGTAATTAATTTATCAAAATAGTTGTTATTTCAAATGGATAACTACCAATTATCATTAAAAAAAATTACAGAAATACCAAACTAGCTCAAAAAACTAACCTAACTGAGAGCATAATCTATTTGTGTAGCCTGAAATAAAAAATAATAATATTATGTTTATTGTTTATTCTTACACTCTATTCTTATTTTTTGACTTATCAAATATTAATTGATGCAATTAATTAACTTATTTTAACTATTTAAAATTTATTACATTGATTGCTCCAATCAATATTGTCACGTCTGGAGAGAAGGTAATATCTTGATTTTTATTTGATGGAAAATTCATACTTTATTGGTAAAATGCGAAAATACATAGTTTTCCCTTAATCGTAACACAAAAAATTATTCGAATCATTAACTATACTTTTGTTGAATGTTAATGTCCCTTGTCTCCCATAATTATAATTATATAATTTATTAATATAAACTAAATATTTTAGCTTTTTTGATGCTTCCTGTTTTATTTGCTAATCATTTTTCTTTATCTTTTCCTAAACTTTTTATCTCCTTTTCTTTTCAAATTTTCTTCTATTTTCAAAGAATAATTGATGGGTTGTAGCCCTAATCTATAATTCAGTGTTATTTTTATATTCAGAAATTATCAGATTAACTACTGAATTATGAGGTCAATGACAAGTTAATCACTAAAAAAATTTCGTTAATAAATAAAACACTCGACTATGAAAAATGAACGTCACAAATATCACTGTTAACTTGTTGAAAGAAACATTGCCGCAAACACAATGCTGAAATATTACTGTCGTGCAATTCTAATTGTTTTTTCAGTTTTATGCTAAAATTGCAATAATTGAAACAATCTTACTGGGAAAACGATGCCAGGAAGTTTCGGTATGGTATTCTCGCCGTCGAAAACAATTCTCACGTTTTCAATTTCTGAAAATCTTCTGGTGGCTCATCCCTCCTCTCTATTTCATTTGTCCAGATTTCATCGTCATTTTCTCTTTTCTTTTCCTGATCCATTGTCGTTGTCCAGTTCTCATCACCAATATCACACTTTTCGCAAAGAAAATTAATCTTTCCACCAGCGGAACAATATATTTTCCGTAGCGGAAAATTACCGTTCTGTCAACAGAAAGTAAATTTTTAAATTTGTTTAGTGGAAAGATAACGTACTACTGCGAAAAGAAAACGTTTTTTAACAGAAAACATAACATCGATGTTTGATTTGTTAATTTTCTATAGTTGAGTGTTTTATTTGTTAGTAAAAATTGTTTGATTGACTTATCATTGACCTTATGATTCATTTTACCTCATTAAATATTTATTTTATCTTATTAAATATTTTAAATCATAATTATAAATCTATTTAAATAGTTTTAATTAATATTAAAATAAAATTTTTGGCAATTAATATTATTATCTTATTTTAAGAATTATTTCTTTGCTTATTTTACTGTTTTGTTTCAATTTCAAATCAAAATTTTCACTTCACATAAACTTCGACAATTAATATTATCAACATACTTAGTTATTGCTTTTAAAATTTAATTATTTCAATTTAGCAACTTCAAGCGATAAACTTAGTTAGTAATATAAACTCCCCACGATACCGATAATTAAAATGATTAATAAACTTAGTTATTGATTTTAAAATTTAATTATTTGAATTTTGTCAAAATAAATTAATCAGATTTTTATATTTTATTTTATTATTATTTTGTGTGAAATTAATTATTGGAAAAATAAGTTAATTTGCTTATTAATCTTCATCAAACCATTAATCTTCATCAAACCAATGGTTATAAGGTGGATTGAGTTGTAGCTGGCACGTGACACGGAGAAGCTGCCTCGTCGAGTTGTACGACGAGGAACTCTCTCGTACACGTGGCGATTACTTAATGGTCATTAAAAAAAGACTTGGTCAATTACTATAATGCCATCAATGAGTTTGTTTATTTACATCCGTATCCTACCCGAAGTGTTGCAGACTTTTCCTTCTCCCTCCATCCCTCCCTTTCTACACTCTTCTCACTCCGTCTGTGCTTCGAAGATTTGCCGATCCGACGGTTCAGATTTCTCCGTCAATGACTATGATGACTCCTCCGCCTTTGGATGTAATCGCCAATCTTCTCTCATTCCCCTTCTTGTTTAAGCTTCGGTTTCTATTTTTGAGTTTTGCTATGGCGGCATTGCTTTCGGTAATTTTTATTGGCTAGGGTTTAGGTTTTGATCCAGAGGTTGTAATTGAGTTGAATTCCGAGATTTCTCTTGCTTTTTTGTTTGATATTTAGGGTTTCGATTCAGTTGGATTGGGTTAGGTTCTGCTTGATCAAAGATCTGATTCGGTAGTTTGTGTTTGCAGCAAGAAGAAGAGGAGATGCTGGTACCTCATTCTGATTTAGTTGAAGGTCCTCAACCTATGGAAGGTTTTAATTTACCATTTCAAAATTTTCTATTGTTTATCCCAACTTCGTATTATCCCTACTAGTGATTGTGGAAGCTTTGTTGCTATGTCATTGGTGAAGCTTGAATTTTTAAGATTAATGTTTCTTGGTTGATATGAATTGTGAATCTATGGATTTTTTTTTGCACTAGCCCAAGTGGAGCCTCCTAGTACCGTAGAGAGTCAGCAAGTGGAGGAACCCCAGTCGATGAAGTTTACATGGAGAATTGAGAACTTCACTAGGTTGAACATTAAAAAGCATTACTCTGACATTTTCATTGTTGGCAGCTATAAATGGTATTCATATACTTCTTCGTACCGATATATTTTTTTTCAACAACGTTTCTGGTGATTTGTTTCTAATCAAGGTTTTCTGTCTTGATTAGGCGAATTTTGGTTTTTCCTAAAGGGAACAATGTGGACCATTTATCTATGTATTTGGATGTCGCGGATTCTTCAACATTACAGTATGGATGGAGTAGATATGCCCAATTCAGTTTGGCGGTGGTTAATCAGGCTCATACCAAGTTTTCGATAAGAAAGGGTATTATTTTAATCAATTTCTTTAGCCTTATAATTTCCAGCCATGTGCCTTTGTAATGAATAATATATGGCATTCAATAAGAAAGGGTTTTAATTTAATCCATTGCTTTTGCGCTTTAATTTATTCATGGATAGGAAGTAACACAATTTACTGCCTATCCATGAATAAATTTCTCAATGCTAACATCTATAAGTTTTACTAGTACATAACTACAGTATTAAAACGGTTCTTTCTGTATATTTTATTATTTTTACATTCTTTCCTTTTAGGCATTTTTATACCAGACTAGAACAGATGATTTTACAACTTATGCCTTTTGAATATTTACAATATTCTATACAACACTATGTTAGATGAAGAAAGTTAGAACAATTTTAAACATTCTTATTTTCACTCTGCAGACACTCAACACCAATTTAATGCAAGAGAGAGTGATTGGGGTTTCACATCATTCATGCCCCTGAACGAGCTTTATGATCCAACTAGAGGGTACCTTGTGAATGATACATGTATTGTTGAAGCTGAGGTTGTAGTCCGAAAGGTCCTTGACTACTGGGCTTACGACTCAAAGAAGGAAACTGGATATGTTGGTCTCAAAAAC
Source organism: Begonia loranthoides (assembly GCA_022433065.1). NCBI lineage: Eukaryota > Viridiplantae > Streptophyta > Magnoliopsida > Cucurbitales > Begoniaceae > Begonia > Begonia loranthoides. The sequence goes on along the minus strand of CM039476.1, from coordinate 15,586,505 downwards.
CAAGGGGCTACTTGTTACATGAATTCTCTTCTTCAGACTCTTTACCATCTTCCCTATTTTAGAAAGGTTGCAATATGTTAAAATGTGCTTGTTTCCTGCATGCAGTCCTGCGTTGTCTGTTTTTGCGTGCATGTGGAAGAAAACATCTAATTTGTACTGAACTTATCAGGCTGTTTACCATATGCCAACAACTGAGAATGACATGCCTTCAGGAAGCATTCCTCTGGCACTACAAAGTTTATTCTATAAACTACAGTTTAATGACTGCAGTGTTGCTACTAAAGAATTAACCAAGTCCTTTGGGTGGGATACGTATGACTCTTTTATGCAACATGATGTTCAAGAGCTCAATAGAGTCTTGTCTGAAAAGCTTGAAGACAAAATGAAGGTATACGCAGATGGGCACATTCTGATTTGTCTTCTTCTACAAACTTGCATAATTATACATTCTTATCTTTCAAATGTGTGCCAAACTCAATGTTTTATGATGCTCATATTTTATTGGTTTAGGGTACTGTAGTGGAGGGTACTATACAACAGTTATTTGAGGGACACCACATGAACTACATTGAGTGCATAAATGTTGACTATAAGTCCACAAGAAAGGAATCGTTTTATGGTACTTTTTTCTAAGCTTTGTACTTTGGGTTTTAGAATTATTTTTTTCAGGAGTTATGGTAAAATTTTATTGTGTGGCAGACCTTCAACTTGATGTGAAAGGTTGTCGAGATGTTTATGCTTCCTTTGACAAGTATGTGGAAGTTGAACGTCTAGAGGGTGATAACAAGTACCATGCCGAAGAACATGGTTTGCAGGTCGGTTGTTCTTGTGTAATAATTTATTCATGAAATTGTCACATGGTTTGGAACATAAGTTGTAAGAAATTCCAATGACTCTGAGGTTATACAAATTTCAATAGGGGGATTTCTAAAGAGTAAAGAGGCTATTGTAGAGGGTGAGAGTTCGGATTTGTTGGACTGGAGGGCCAATTGTGGGAAAGAGGTTTTCAAGTGTTTGTGAGACCTCCAGCCTATTAAGGTTGCAAATACATTGGTTAAAATTTTGGAAGGCCGCTTTTGTCTGTCAAATTATTATAGAGGATAATATTGTATTTCTTAGTACATAGCTAATCTTGTGAGATTTTGCTGTGATTACCCTCTAAATTTTACCTTATGATATGCTGATAATTAATTGGTATAATCAATATTTTATTTTAACCATTTATATTTTATCTTAATTATTAATCAATTGATAAATGTTACGTCAGGTCAAGTTAGGATGTAAAACTTAGAGCGTAAAATTAGAATGTAAACCTAACATTACCCAAGATCTTCCTAGGAGACTTGAAAATCTATATTTTGTGTTGAGAAGAATAATATCTATATTGTCAAGAAAAGAGACCAATAAGCTGGTAATCTTAAATTCTAAATGTACTGTAGGACTTTGTGTGATTGCATGTTACTTCTGTGCTGTGACACTTACCAACTCAGCTTCTGTTTGGTGAAGTATTTGCAAAATCATAGTTGATATTTTTATTTTTTTACCTTCAATAAGCAATGATGGATTTAATTTTTAATGGATGCTAATGTTTACTTCAGGATGCTAAAAAGGGCGTCTTATTTATTGATTTTCCCCCAGTTCTTCAACTTCAGCTAAAGCGATTTGAATATGATTTCATGCGAGATACCATGGTTAAGGTTTGTACCAGAAACATGCTGCAAGTGGAAAGTTGTTTTATTGGAACTAGCTATCCTTCTTTGTGCAATTGAACACAATGTACTGTGCTTTTTTTTTTCCTCCTTGTATGACTACAAGTTTTGTCTGTTAATCTATAGTATGGATATCTTTCTTTCATGCTTTAGGGTTCTTAAAGTCTTCTATTGGATTTAGCTCTTTAATTCATCGTAACACTTCACATTATAAATTTCATACAGCTGGACAAGGCTTTATTTTGTTGAAAAAGTATTAGGGGGGATCATATTTTCTACTGTGAACTGTAAATTTTTGTTTAAATAATTTCTTGTTTGTCAGCCAGACCTTTTTTATCACTTTCGACACAGATAATGCTTTAAATTTGTGCCATTGTGTTGGAAGGTTGAATTTTAAACTCCAGTTAGCAAGCAAAATTTATATTAGCAGAAATATGTATTGCATGGTGAGCTGTTTCAGCTCAAGAAAAAAAATGCCATTTTCTCTATAAAGGAAATACTCTCCAGTGCAAAACTGGAGAGTTCTCATCATTTGTGTTATTTTTTTTAAAGTTATTCGTTGCTTATCTTCACAATTTACAGTGTTTCCATCTGTATGTTTGTTGTTCATACGATGACTTCATGGCTTCTTTGGACTTTGTAGATAAATGATCGCTATGAGTTTCCTCTTCAGCTAGACCTTGACAGGGAGAATGGTAAATATTTATCACCTGAAGCAGATAGGAGTGTCCGGAACCTGTATACTCTTCATAGGTATTTCAGTGTTATTACTTTATGATTCGTCTCTTTTCTTGATGAACCATGATTTTCAAATCAAACAACGTCTTAATGCTGAACCACTTTTATTACTTCTGCTTTCCTCACTAATATCAGTTGCTGCAAAACAAAGAAAAAGAGCAGTTTATTAGGTTTGATTATTAGGCACAGTTCTTTTCAAAATTAATTGTTCTACTGCTCTTTGATGATGGTGATTCTCATAAAAACTGTGTTATTATCAATTGTGTTTCTGCACAAATACCCTTGCTTTATGATTGCAATCTTCATTACAACACTTGATCAAGTGCAATGATGTGTGCCCTGATTTTTTTTCATGTATTATTATCACGTCATATTTCTTATTTATTCTTTGTATTTTTTATTGTCCTCCAGTGTTCTAGTTCACAGTGGTGGGGTTCACGGGGGACACTACTATGCTTTTATCAGGCCAACCCTTTCCGATCAGTGGTATGTTTTTTCATCCTTGTCTTCCACAATTCTTTCTCTTTTGTATTATCTCGTCTCACATATTCTTTTCTCCACTGCCCATGTTAAAGATTGAATTGTGAAAATGAGTTATTTATGAATAATATGAGAACATCCATCTAAAGTTTTAACGATATCCCAATTTATTGCGAGACGATGTCTCCCTCTTTGTTTATCCTTGAAATTGTCTTTTTATTTTTTCAGGTACAAATTTGATGATGAACGAGTAACAAAAGAAGATATTAAGAGAGCATTAGAAGAGCAATATGGTGGCGAGGAAGAGGTAATGTTTGTTCAATCATTATTTTGTCTGTCATAATTTGATTTTTTTCCCTTGCCATAACTTTGATTAGTGCTCGAATCTTCTTCTATGCCTTGTAGTTGCCACAGACAAATCCGGGATTCAATAACACACCCTTCAAGTTCACAAAATACTCAAATGCATACATGCTTGTGTACATACGTGACAGTGACAAAGACAAAATAATTTGTGACGTGGATGAGAAAGATATAGCTGAACACCTGAGAGTATATAATTTTTTCTTCATTTTACAGTTTAGGATGTAATTTTTTTAAATTCCTCTTTTCCATTCAGATCATGGTTTAATAAAAATTGTTTTGTACAGGTAAGGTTGAAAAAAGAACAAGAAGAAAAGGAAGACAAAAGAAGATATAAAGCACAAGCCCATCTATACGCTATTATAAAGGTCGATAATTTGTAGTTTTCTCTTTCACGATTCTTATGAATCTGTATTTTGTTGTTAGAAAACTTGAGCTGAGATGTCTGATCAACTTTAGGTTGCAAGAGATGCAGACCTATTTGAGCAGATTGGAAAGGAAATTTTCTTTGACCTTGTGGATCATGACAAAGTTCGAAGTTTTCGCATCCAAAAACAGACACCATTTAATATATTCAAGGTACTGGCTATGATCTTGAATTCATTGATGGAGATTCTTATTGTTATTTAAAATGCTTTTTGCACTTGTGATTAAGCTTTATCACATTTAGTTATTATTATTCTGTGTTAGTACTTTTTTTTTATGAAAAAAATGAAATTTATTAAGAGAAGAATATACAAAATGTCAAGAGTGAAAGAGATTCTCTTTTACAAAGAACTTGCAAACTTAGTGAAAAATAATTTCCCTCCAATTAGAGAGAATTACACTAAAAAGACAACATTGAAAATACTTAGAATTATAAACCCACTTGGATTATGGGTTAGTGCTTTTTAGTACCATTCTGTCATATTTTAGTACTCACTAAATATTATATTTATGATATCATGCTGTTAGAAGAGCAAGTTTTTTGACCTGAATAGTTTCAGGTTACTGCTTAAAAATGCCAAAGGCACTCTCTTTTAGTTGTGATGTATTGTGCTCAATTTTTTGGGGGTGTTGAATTTCAACGAGTTTTTTGTGTCTTTCGAGTTGATAAGTTTTAGACTAATATGAGGTAATTTGCAGGAGGAGGTTGCAAAGGAATTTGGTATTCCAGTGCAATTTCAGCGATTTTGGATTTGGGCTAAACGACAAAATCATACTTATCGTCCCAATCGACCTTTGCTAATACAGGAGGAAGCACAATCTGTAAGGAGTTTGTATTTCCTTCTTTTGATTGTGTCCATTTCTAGCAGCCGTATATGGTTCTTGATCTAACTTGAGTTTTGAATATGCCATGGTCTTATTTTATAAATCTCATTACTATGGGATTAGTGATTCAGATAAATGGATTGTGTTGAACGTTTTTTAAATCTTTTTTTTCCTTTTAATTAGTATTCAATTTTTTGATTTTAATTAACCAATGCTATATGTTAATAACAAAAACTTTCTTGTTTGACTAACTTATTTCCCCTAACTTAACATTGGTTAGTCAAGTTTTGCATCCCTATTGGTTTATTGATGAGGCTGCCATACTTTATTCTGAAGTTCATGTAGAATTTAAAAAATGAGCAAGGACTTTTTTTCTTTCATAACTTTAAAGGGAGTGTTATAAATGTCAATGGTGATAGGCAATCTCATGTTTCTGTTTTGATTTATATTGTTGGTGGATTTTGTTCTGAAAACAATGGCTGATTTGGCCTATGAGAACCTGAGTTGGCATGCCTATTGCACAGGGCAAGTCGATAGATTAACATTTACTTTGTACAGGTTGGGCAATTGAGGGAGGTGTCGAATAAGACCAACAATGCGGAGCTAAAATTGTTTTTGGAAGTAGAGCTTGGATTGGTAACATTTCTTACATATGCTGGCAACTGACATCTTTTTTTATTATCCTGAAAAATTTGTAGTGGCAGACGTAATCTTGGTTGTGCATGTTTAAAGAGAAAAAATCAGTGTTTGTCAAATTACAGAAATCTTTACTTAACTGACCTTTACCACTCTTCAGGATCTACGGCCTGTTCCTCCACCTGAAAAAAATAAAGAAGATATTCTACTCTTTTTCAAGTTTTATGATCCCAAGAAAGGGGAGCTAAGGTTCCAGTGCTTTTCGGACATCTAATTTATTTTTGTGGTTTTCTTTTAAATGAATTCCATCGTTATATGTTTTCTTCTATTTCCAGGTATATTGGTAGGCTATTTGTGAAGAGTTCTAGTAGGCCAATTGAAATATTAGCAAGACTAAATCAAATGGCTGGCTTTGCACCTGAGGAAGAGATAGAACTTTATGAGGTTTGCCAGACATGCCGAGACTTTTCTTTTATCCACTTCACTATGTGTGTAGTAATTCGCATCCTCCTCTGTGACATTTGTAATCAAGTTTATTCCTTTTGTGTCAGGAAATAAAATTTGAACCTTCTATTTTATGTGAAAACCTAGATAAGAGGACGTCATTTCGATTAAGTCAGGTAAAGAAATTTCTGTTTTATGTCAGTTAATTCACTATAATGACATACTATATGTTCTCTTATTTTTTATGTTTCCCATGCAGATTGAGGATGGAGATATTATCTGTTTCCAGAAATACCCTCCTCTTAGTCGTGAAGAATGCAAATGTCCTGATGTTCTTTCTTTTTTAGCATATGTACATAATCGCCAGGTACAAACCTATGACATGTACACCTAAACATCTTAGTTTCACTGCTGCACTTCTGGTTGTCGTTTGTTTGTTTTTTCATTTGTTTACCCACAATCGTGTTTATTTTTTTGGGATCTGCGCACTTTGACGAAAATGGCTTTCTAGTATTTTGTATATTTGGCATTGGCTCTCTTCATGAATAGGCATGGTTGTTGAGGTGAATGAATAAGTCTGGTCTAAATTAATCTTTTTTGTGAGTAGAAAAGAAAGCATGTAAGATATTGTTGTGAACATACACTTTATGCTTAGTGACTGAAAGGAAATAATATTGGAAAACTCAAGATTCTGTTGAAGGCCTGTCACAATTCTTCCCGACTGTGCGAGAGGTCGGTTGCTCTCCCCACTATTCTTCACAATGTTTTTCAATGCCCCTCGATACTCCCTGATACCCATACATATTTCCTCCTCCCAAACAATACAATAAATTCCCATAAATTCTCACTCTCCTCCACATTAAGAAAAAACAACAATTATAGATAAATAACTTCAACATAAAAAATCACAGAAAAGACTCCCTGGTGGCTAGTTTCTCCTCCTCTGTTGCCTAGCATAGGTGAATAACAATGGAGGATGTTTATCAGATTCCTTCACAGTATATTCTTTACTTCATTAGTGAATTGATATTTATTTGGGCAACAAATAGTTATTATAATTTTAATAATGGTAGTAGTTTTTATACCAGAATTACAGTCATGATGATTTACAAATATTATAATTGTAATATTATTTATTCAAGTTTATTTTCTTGCCTTCTTTTTTTGTGTATGCAGTTTGTTCTGAGTTTCCGACTCTGAGCTTATTACTTAAAGTTTCAACTATATCTTGCTTTTCAGATTGTTCATTTTCGTTCCTTGGAGAAACCCAAGGAAGATGACTTTTGTTTAGAGATGTGAGTTTTTTTCCTGGACATTTATCTTTTCTTATGGAGATGGTAGTTGGTCATGCATAAGTAACCCTTTTTTTTCATTATTTTGTAGGTCTAAATTGCACACTTATGATGACGTGGTAGAAAGAGTGGCTCATCATATTGGATTGGACGATGCATCCAAACTTAGATTGACAGCTCATAATTGCTATTCTCAACAACCTAAGCCACAACCTATCAAATATCGAGGAGTAGAGCATTTATCAGATATGCTTGTACATTATAATCAGGTAGTACTCCATTGACCAGCTTGTACACTAAAGTCTATCCTTGTGAATAACGTGTTGACTACTGATGTTTTTTTTCCCACCAGATGTCTGATATTTTGTATTATGAAGTTTTGGACATTCCCTTGCCTGAGTTGCAAGGTTTGAAGAATCTGAAAGTTGCTTTCCACCATGCAATGAAAGATGAGGTGCGTTGTTATCTTCCTAAAGGTCATATATTTCTTTTTCGTGATCTTGTACGAGCCTTTATAATGTTTTCAATATTATTTCCAGGTGGTTATCCACAACACTAGATTGCCTAAACAGAGTACTGTTGGGGACGTTATTAATGAACTTAAAACGAAGGTAAATCTTTGCCCTTCCCACTGGTGTCACCTTCATTATATAAGTAAAAAGACATGAAGTTCCTAATGGTGATGATTATACATCCTTCATCCATCTTATTTCCATGTATCTAGAAAAAGTTATCGGCTGTTGGACGGTTGGGTTTATGTTGACAACGATTTTCTTTCTATGTATGCAAGCTGTAGCTTTTCTTTCTAATTGTTCTGATTGTCACTGCCATACACATTTACAACTGTAGTTGTTTGTTGTCGCAAATGCACATGCAGAAGTATTTTTTAGGTTAGAAGGTGTAGGCTAAACCATTATTTGTCCTGATTCTAGTAGAAGTTAAAGTAAAAGATTTTCTTTATGGTGGATGTCTGCTGAGATATTTTCAATCTTTTGATTTGACTTTATTTTTTGCTCAACACAGGTTGAGTTGTCCCATCCAGAGGCAGAACTTAGATTGCTAGAAGTTTTCTATCATAAGATTTATAAGGTAATATTGTGTAATGTGCTAATGCTTAAGATGATGCAAAATAATTAGTATGAAATATTTTCAACCTCCCATATGTCATTTATGCTATCGTACTGTATAATCATTTAACTTTTATTTTCATCAATCCAGATTTTTCCTTACAATGAAAGAATCGAGAATATAAATGACCAGTATTGGACACTGCGTGCTGAGGAGGTCAGTTCTCACCATTTTTTCTTTGATTCTATGATGTGAATTAGTTTTAGGCATTTGCTAGAGTTATACGAGGGGCTTTGGTGGTTTTGTGGTAGAGCTGAAAAGCCGGGATTTAAGCTGATCTGATTTTCCTGTTTGTATGTTAGATTCCTGAAGAAGAGAAAAACCTGGGTTCCCTGGATCGATTGATTCATGTCTACCACTTCACGAAAGATACAGCGCAGAACCAGATGGTACTATTTACAGATATTACGATATTGATGTAGGCTTTTTTAAGTTGCTATGTGTTGAGAATGTCTTTTAGTATCGAGAGTGTTAATTGGAAGCCATCTGGGAATAAATTTATGTTTAATCATTATTTCTATGTGCAGCAAGTACAAAATTTTGGAGAACCCTTTTTCTTGGTGATACACGACGGCGAAACTTTGGCGGAAGTTAAGGTTCGCGTCCAAAAGAAACTGCAGGTTCCAGAGGAGGAGTTTTCCAAGGTATTTTCTATATTTATTCTTTTGCTATATCATGCTGGTCAATACTTTTAGTGGTTTGTTATGTTTCTAACTTTGACTTTGCAGTGGAAATTTGCATTTTTTTCTCTGGGTCGACCGGAGTACCTGCAGGACTCAGATGTTGTGTCCAATCGCTTTCAGGTGTTGTATATTTTTCAATGATTTGTTTTAGTCTTTGATTGAACTCTTTATTTTAGTCAGTCAAAATTTTATAATTTGTAATGTTTCTTATCATATTTGGCAGAGGAGAGATGTTTATGGTGCTTGGGAGCAATACCTTGGGTTAGAGCATTCTGACAACACTCCCAAGAGATCTTATGCTGTAAATCAGGTAATGCTCTTTGTGGAAAACTAGTTCCTTATTCCCAAGGAAATACATTTTCATCTATTAATCAAGGGCAGATTAGTATTAAAGTATTTTAGCAAATAATAATCATCATTAAAAAAAGATTATTAGGGCACTGTGATGTTATGTTATTGTACTATTACTAAGATTGTTTTGTGTTTTGGTTTACCTCACAACTTTATAACTAAGGAGGATCTTGGGTAATGTTAGGTTTACATTTTAATTTTACATTTTAAGTTTTATCTCCTGACCTGCTCTAATGTGACGCATACAATTGTTTAATAATTAAGATAAAATATATGTAGTTAAGATAAAATATTAATTGTATGAATTAATTATTGGCATATCATAAGTTAAAACGTAAAGTGCAACTCTAATTAAGATTCTCTAGACGTTGTCTTGTGGTTTGGTGTCTCTCACAACTTTATAACCAAACTTCTATAAGGATCTTGGGTAATATTAGATTTACATTTTAATTTTACCTCATGATTTGATGTTATCAATTGGTTAACAATTAAGATAAAATTTTGATGGTTAAATTAAAATATTAATTGTACTAATTAATTATTGGCTTATCATAAATTAAAACTTTGTGTGTGATTCCAGCTTTCTTTTTACTTAAACAACTTGTTAGACTAAGTTGATATGAATCTGACTCGCATTCTTATTTTGCAGAATCGCCATACTTACGAGAAACCCGTTAAAATATACAACTAAAGCAAAAGGCAGGTTGATCCTCCGATGATGACATTTCAGCTGTACAAAATGCTTCCCTGCTTTTAAAGGCAACGTGGAAATGTAGAGGATCAGAATAAGATTCAAGCATGAAAGAGGGACATGGTGAATACCTCTTTCTCCATAGTTTAATTTTAGGGCTACAATTTTTTTCTTAGTGCAGATTGAGAAAAAGAAGAGATCTTGCCCGATTGTCGTTTCTCTATTTGGCCCCTCTCTCTCTCTCTCTCTCTCTCTCTAGTAATGCCACCTGCTTTGATTGGTAGCTTTATACAACTCTTAGTGTAATTTAGCAGTATATAAGAAGTTTTCGAAAATAGGGGGATGTAAATTGCTACTAGTTTGATGTGTTTGGCATTCATTTTTTCTTTGAACCCTTTGTGCGCCTATTTTGAGAACCGGAGATAGCCGATCGGCTTTTCCAAGTGCGGTTTTATGTAAATGAATACTGCACTCACACGTTGTAGTAGTTTGCTGTTATAGTGCTTATTTGAATTAATCTATTTGCTTTGCTGCATTTTTCTGAGTAACTAGAACGACCTCTAAGTTTTAAATGGGACTGAATCTTTCTATAAACTGCCTTCTCTCTGCCTAAAATTGGCCCTAATTTTGTGGAGCGTTCTAAAATGATATCAAATGTATATCTTAATTTGATGTTATTATATCATTGACGTGTCTTTTATTTAATTTTAAAGAAAAATTAAAAAATAACCACTGCACTATGAGATTAATGATAAATTAACTACTAAATAATTTTTATTAACAACTTAAATACTGAACTGTAGAATATACACAGAGCAAACATCGTGATTATGTTTTTTGTTAAAAAACATTGTATTCTGTGGCAAAATGTGGTCTTTCTGCAACGAAACGGTGTTTTTTCATTAAACATATTTAAAAGATTACTTTTTCATGCGAAAAGACAATATTTCGCTAGTAAAAAGATTACTTTCAGTTGTGGAAAGAGAGAAAAAATTACATTCCCTAACGGAAAAATTACTTGCTTCTGTGAAATGAAAAACATTAGTGATGAGAATTGGACAATGATGATGGACTAAGAAGAGCCCTACTGACGTTCAACAATGTTTTCAGAAAACTGAAAAGTAATAGAGATATTTGCGTTGTCCATTCCTCATAATTCAGTATTTAAGTTATTAGCGAAAATTATTTAGTAGTTGACTTATCATTGATTTCGTAGTACAATGGTTGTTTTGTTAATTTACTATTCTTAAATAAATTGTTGTAAGATAATAATAATGAAGCGATATATCACTTTGTACAAATGAATCAACGAACATATAAAATGACAGTCTGCTAAAGAAGATAGAAGGTTTCCACACTGATTATATGCAAAGCTAGAATTCAAAAAATTAAAATAAAAAACAAAAATATAAAAACTAACCCGTCTTCAGACTGAAATTGGAGCATTTGGAGAAGAGCAGTTTACACGACTCGGTATGATATCAAACCATCAACAGTTTCTACGATTAACCTCTTCAATCTTACAAACAGCAACAGATAAGATCTGGCTTTAGGCCCTGCAGCAATACGTTCTTAGATTCCACCACTCTGCAACATCTTTAATTTTTACACAGTTATGGATGGGAGAATTTTGAAAGTGTTGAACTTTGTAGATCCGACAGTCTCACAAATCAATAATTTCTCCACTCAAAAGTGGAGCCACTCTCACAAGTCACGAAGAAAATGTTCTAAATTGTTCATGTAGAGACTATTGTGGCACTTGGTACAAACAATAAAACTAGCAGTGCAAGTCTTCTGCAGTATGAAGTTCAATTACAGTGCTTGTGATGTTCTTCAAATATTGTTTTAGGGGAAAAGTGGTCTTTTGTGTAATAAAAACGCCATAGCATGCTGATAAAAACTGCTACAAGTGATTAATTATGACTTACCAAGGTCCAAAGATGAAATTTCATCTTGCCGGATGTAGTATTCCCCTTTAGTCTTTTGCTTCAGGCTTGAATTAATCTTGTTAGCAGCAACCAGCAGGTCCTGATAGGTTATTTCAAATTAAAAAACTGCTTATTTAAAAAAGCCATCAAATAATTCAGACCAAGGTCACAAAAACAGTAGAATGTTTATACCTCCCATGATGATAGACCCTTCATGTAAGAAGGAAGACTATCAAAATCATCCTTTGATAGCATTATTAGGGGTGCAACTAGTTGTTTCGACTTTGAGTTTGCTTCAGCTTCCCCTGTTTTTTTAATATAAGATAAGATCCAAAACGGTGAGATGATTGTGAAATGATAAGATGGGAATCATGATATAATTTCCTGACTGATAAAATCTACATTTACCAAAACCAACGAGCGTTTTATCGTCAGAAACGCCCATAGTCTGAGCCGCTGGCTGATATTGGGCATTGGATTCAATTGATTTCTCCAAGAATCTAAAAGAAAAAATACCACATAATTATAGTTTTCTGTTTGAAGGTAATTGTGCCAATTCATTTGTCTTCAATTTAGGAACTACCTCATCGGCTCATACAAATCTGGATCATAAGTCTTACCATTTCCTAGTGAGAAGGCAAGAGTAGATTGAGAACACAAAAAATAAATTTCAACCTTAAACAAATACTAATTTGATAGCATGAATTGGAAGAAGCACAAAAAGGAAAAGAATGGGAAAATAAAAACTTTATTTCACTAGTTAATAATACATTTTAATAACTTCAAAATCAGATTGCTAGTGAATCAAGCCATTGTCGTGTACTTACCTTCAGATGCTAAAGTAGCGAGACAAACATCTGAAAGTCCAACACTTTCTAAACTCAATGATTCATCAAGTCTGAGATACGTCAAGTAAGACTTTCAATGAGATTATAGTTATTTAATAGGCATGCAGCCAACCTCCTTCAAAGTTATCACAAAATATACTCTTCTTGAGGTTGTTGTTTCAAACAAAAATACAGAAAGACAAGGATACAAAACATCTTCTTCAAAATTTCTTCGGAAACATCCTGTTGTGGAGACTGATCTCTGGTTAGAAAAGTGAAGGTCATTGGCAAGATCCGATGGAAAACTAGTAGTTGACAGATTGGTCGGAACCTCATCTTCATCATCTGCGTCAAAATCTAATGCCAAAAAAGAAAACAGAGACAATCAGATTCACAACCTTTTTCAGAAAATACACAACTTTTTTTGGTTTGGCTATTAGTTGGTAGGAAACTTTATGTTGGCGTTAAACGTCATAACTGATTAGACTAGATGTCAAGTGTTGCAGNGATGCTTTACATTACAATAGATTTGAAAGACCAGTTTCTATTTTTCTCTTTATTTTCAAACAAAGCTTTCAAACACAAAAACTATAATCGGATATTAACAAATCTAGGGAACTTAAATTATCTGATTGATAAGTTAGTATGATAGATTTTCACTGTGTACAAAAAAAAAATGAAACTTAGCATAACATACATAGTAATACAAAATAAGGATTCTAAACAATTACGCACATTGATCTTCAACAATCGAAGCAAATGAGAAATAAAATTATTATCCAAATAATATTGTATTGATTACTGTTAAAGTTAAGTATAGTCCAAATTTTAGTTGAAAACACATGGTTTATAAATAGAGTTCTCTTCTTTATCGAGAACAACATGTTTTGGGTTAACCTCAAAAACAAAATTGTGCAGGATTTATCCCAAATCAGACAATATTGTGCTAGAAATACTAGGGAAGTTATATCAAGTCACACTTAGGATGCTTTACATTACAATATATTTGAAAGACCAGTTTCTATTTTTCTCTTTATTTTCAAACAAAGCTTTTAAACACAGAAACTATAATCGGACATTAACAAATCTAGGGAACTTAAATTATCTAATTGATAAGTTAGTATGATAGATTTTCACTGTGTACAAAAAAAAAATGAAACTTAACGTAACATACATAGTAATACAAAATAAGGATTCTAAAAAATTACGCACATTGATCTTCAACAATCAAAGCAAATGAGAAATAAAATTAATATGCAAATAATATTGTATTGACTACTGTTAAAGTTATGTATGTTCCAAACATTAGTTGAGCCAGGTCAAGTCCATATTCAATATTAGAGTTTTCTATATTACTTTATATATTGTTGTTTGAGTCGTAAAACTCCATTGTACATTAATTTTGATATTGTGAATTTCTTATCTGTATGTGATTTTTTTTCTAAAAGCGTTTTCTACGTACATATCGGAGTCTCTATTTCCGTGTTTACTTTTTCGATTTGAGGTTGATTTTCAACAATTAAGAAAGCACACAAGGAAAATGAGACTGAAAATCTCTTGCAAAAAATGATCTATACAGTTTCAGCAACCAAAAAAATATACAGTTCTTACGCACCTGGAACGTAACCGAATTTTTTAAGATGGTCTTCCAGTTCAACGAGATCGGTTTGGTTCTTCTTGTAGACTTCATTGCAGTGACCTAAAAGCTCCTCAAAAGATACAGTTCCACAGGACATGGACTCCAACAGGTTGAGATCGCCGCTCGCGCTCTTCACTCGGCCATTAAGGCTCTCTATGAAAGTCGAAGACGCCGAATCTGCAAAAAATACTCACCAAGTCAATTACATCAGTACAAATTTTAGCTGATTTACTGATCAATCTCCATTTTACCTCTAAACCAAAAAAATACAATGGGAACTGCAAACTGCAGGGAAAAGAAATACAGAAGCTATACCGAGAGGGATGAGGCGGCGATCGACCGATTGCGTGAGAGCTTCACAACTGCTTTGAAGATGATTGCAAAATCCCGCTAAGCTTTTGCTGAGTGTCGCTATTACTTCCTCCATCAATATCTCCTTCCCTCTCTCTGAGAATTGAAACAAAAGGGAAATTCAAATTTATTCCAACTCGTTTGCGATCTCCACAACAGTAAGAGCGGGAAAAAGTCACCGGTATACATTAAACATTAACCCCATAACTGCAGTGCTTGTCAACGTGGCGCCTGTAGCTCAGTGGATAGAGCGTCTGTTTCCTAAGCAGAAAGTCGTAGGTTCGATCCCTACCTGGCGCGTTTGTATTTTAAAATAATAGTATATTTTTGAGAAATGAAAATTAATAAAATAAAATATATATGGTACAGTAACTAAAATCTCACACTATAGAAAATGAATAATACAAACCTCGCAGTTATATTTTTCGTTAAAAAATACAAAATACAGAGACAAATGCCGGTGTCACGTGACCTTTTTTCATTATCCTTTATGAAATTTAAAACTTCAATTTTTTTTTTATAAACATACAACATATTAGACTAAAGTCCCAAATTTGATTTGGTTCTATTTTGTTGGTTTTACAAAAGTCAAATCGAAAATTTTGGTTCTTAACAAACTCAACCCACAATCGGTTTTGGAGCGTGCAAAACCGATATGAACTAAATCGAATTGATCGATTCTTGTTTGATTTATCAGTTCCGATTTGGTTTTACACACCCCTACCCACTAGTATGTGTAGTACCTTCATCTAGATTATTTATACCTTTACAAAATAGGCTGCTACAGAGACCAACTGAGCATTGGAGACTGAATGGTTCAAGGCAAAAGGGTTGATGAAAGAAGGAAAGAAGATGTGAGAGAAAGTAACCTTATAGTAATACTCAAAAACATTATAAAAGCAAAAGAATTGGTACTCTTCACAATGATCAAAGGCATAGATCAATAAATAGAGAAAATGTCTAAACTCAAAGAATTGGTACTGTTGAATTTTTGTGGTATCCCACCCTATAAAAATTAGGAAAGGTCCAGGTGTGGGTCCGATCTATATCAGGGAAGCATAATCTCATATTATTTTGGAGAGTAGAAAATGCATAGTTTTTATAAGTAGGATTCCCCTCCCTACTTAGTACAACGCGTCTTGGGCTAATCCCAAGAACAAATCCGTGCAGGCTTCGGCCCCAAAACGTACAATATTATACTAAGAGTATTGAGGGACGTTACAATTTTTATTTTTAATATTTAACATTTTAAATTTTGAGATGTTAATAATAGACACTGTTATTATTAATGGGTTCGTTACTTAGACATCAGTGTTTTTACGACCAAAAATTAAATATTCATCCTCCGACTACACGGAACAGTGTATTAAATTATATTATTATTGAAGATTAAAAAAAGGGAAATTAACACCACAAACCCTCTAGTTTGAGATCAATGACAAGTCAAACATTAGAGAAATTTTTTTAACAACTAAAACCCTAAACTATGAAAAATTAACACCGGTAACCTCGCAGTCAAGTTTTCCGTCAAAGTCTGTCAAATCTAACTTCTCAGTTAACTTAAAAAGTTTTCCCCTTAATTTCGATTTCGTTCGTCGGCGTAAATCCTTAAAATCGATGTAAGTTCTCTCATAAAAATGAATTTCAAAGTAGAAGATTCAAAAATTTCGAACTTTCTGACTGTAAAACGATGATTTTTTAAGAAGAACCGTCGATTTTAGGTTTAAAGACGTTTTTTAACATATGACGGACGTCCGTCATAGGTTAAAAATCTTATATTTAATATTAAAAAAAAACATATGACGGACGTCCATTACACGTTGACGGACGTCCGTCATAGGTTAAAAATCTTATATTTAATATTAAAAAAAAAATAACATATGACAAACGTCCGTTACACGTTGACGGACGTCCTTCATATGTTAAAAGATGCATTTTAACCTATCAGGACGTCTATCGTGGCGATGGACGTCCATCTTATATTTAATATTAATAATAAAAAATTAAATTACTGTTTTAACCTTAAAAAAAATTGTCAATAATATTTTAATAGGGACAAAACAGTAATTTGACAGACAAGTGGTAGACAACTGTACCCAACTTGTCTGTCATATTACTGTTTTGCGCTTCTAAAAATATTACTATAAACTTTTTATAAGGTTAAAACAGTAATTTAATTTTTTTTAATATTAAATATATGATGGACAACCTATGACGGACGTCCGTCAACGTGTAACGGACGTCCGTCATATGTTAAAAAACGCCTTTAAACTTAAAATCGACAGTTCTTCTTCAAAAATCGTCGTTTTACAGTCAGAAAGTTCGAAATTTTTGAATCTTCGACTTTGAAATTCATTTTTACGAGATAACTTACATCGATTTTGAGGATTTACGCCGACGAACGAAATCGAAATTAAGGGGAAAACTTTTTAAGTTAACTGAGAAGTTAGATTTGACGGACTTTGACGGAAAACTTGACTGCGAGGTTACCGGCGTTAATTTCTCATAGTTTAGGGTTTTAGTTGTTAAAATAATTTTTCTAAGATTTGACTTGTCATTGAGCTCGAACTAGAGGGTTTGTGGTGTTAATTTCCCTTAAAAAAATTATTTTTTACGAATATTATCTGTATTTTAATTGAACATTTTCTGTTGACCACATTATAAATTGTCAATATTTTTAAAATGGAAGGATCTTCAACGAATTCAGATTTAAAGAATTATCCCAAAAACCTTTGGGGGTGTCAAATCTTTCCAAAATGGGTTTCAAATTCCTTTGAAAATCCCAATTTGACTTCCTTGCGTCCGTGTATATATGTACCCCGTACTGTCTTCTTCAAAAATCATTCTTTTCGTTGTTTCCATTCGACAATGCCTGCGGTTTTTGCTTCTTCTACTTCGAAAGACGATGGGTTGGAGAAGTTTGAGTACCTCTCGCTGCTTTCCAAGGTTTGCTTCGAGCTCGAGGCCCATCTAGGAATTGTTGATAAAGTTCTGGCCGAGTTTATTACGGTGATGGGTCGCGGTTGTCATGCTGTCAAAGAATTCGATGCCAAATTGAAGGAGAATGGCGTTGAGATGCCAGATTATCTTGTCGGTACGCTCTTGACTATTATTCACGCTATCCTTCCTCGCCAGGCAGGACAAGGGGCGAAGAAAGAGGACGATTCAGACGGCAAGACTAGCAAGTATATAAGGTTGGCTGTATCCGATGATAGACAGAGAGGAGATGGTCACAGAGGTCACAGAGAGAGGGATAGTCGAGACAGCCAGCACCGGACTGTAAAGAATGAATTGGAATTGTCCAAGGTCTACAAAGGTAGAGTTTCTAGAGTTATGGACACAGGTTGCTTCGTCCAGTTGACTGATTTGAGAGGAAAGGAGGGTCTGGTTCACGTCTCACAGATTGCAAGCCGAAGGATTGCTAATGCAAACGATGCTGTCAAGCGGGATCAAGAGGTTTTTGTTAAGGTTATCTCAGTTTCTGGGCAGAAGTTGAGTCTTTCAATGCGTGATGTGGACCAAAATTCCGGTAAGGACTTGATTCCATTGAGGAAGAGAGACGAAGACTATGGTTGTAGAGCTAATCCTTTGAAGTCAAAGGAGGACGGTCCAGTTGTAAACACACGTTTGTCTGGGATTAAAATTGTGGAAGAGGATAACATTGTGCCAGCAGGGAGACCATTGAAGAGGATGAGTTCGCCTGAAAGATGGGAAGCAAAGCAGATGATTGCGGCTGGGATTTTGAGCGTTAGCGAGTACCCCACTTTCGACGAGGAGGGAGACGGTTTGTTGTATCAAGAAGAGGGTGCTGAAGAAGAACTGGAGATAGAGTTGAATGAGGGTGAACCAGAATTTTTGCAAGGTCAGACCAGATACTCTGTTGACATGTCGCCAGTTAAGATTTTCAAGAATCCTGAAGGTTCACTGGGTCGGGCTGCTGCCCTTCAGTCTGCACTCATTAAGGAACGCAGAGAAGTTAGAAAACATCAACAACGAACTATGCTAGATTCAATTCCCAAGGATCTTAATCGACCTTGGGAAGATCCAATGCCGGAAACTGGTGAAAGGCATTTTGCACAAGAGCTTAGGGGGGTTGGTTTATCTGCTTATCACACCCCTGAGTGGAAGAAGGATGCAAATGGAAAAGATATTAGTTTGGGGCAGAGAACAAAGCTCTCTATTCAAGAACAAAGACAGAGCTTGCCAATTTACAAGTTAAAGAAAGAATTGATCCAAGCAGTGAATGACAATCAGGTTCTAGTTGTCATTGGTGAGACCGGTTCTGGTAAGACGACACAGGTTACGCAATATCTCGCCGAATCAGGATACACTACCATTGGAAAAATTGGATGCACTCAACCTCGTCGGGTGGCGGCAATGTCTGTGGCCAAAAGGGTCTCTGAAGAGTTTGGCTGTCGATTAGGAGAGGAAGTTGGATATGCAATCCGTTTTGAGGTTTGTACTGGACCAAATACGGTGATCAAGTATATGACTGATGGTATGCTTCTTAGAGAGATTTTGATAGATGAGAATTTGTCTCAGTATTCAGTGATTATGCTCGATGAAGCTCATGAGAGAACCATTCACACAGATGTTCTTTTTGGATTGCTGAAGCAACTCATCAAACGGAGACCGGATCTGCGATTGATTGTCACATCTGCTACTTTAGATGCTGAAAAATTTTCCAGGTACTTTCTTGGCTGTAATATCTTCACAATACCAGGAAGAACTTTCCCAGTAGAGATATTTTACACTAAAGAACCCGAAAGGGATTATCTAGATGCATCTTTGATAACTGTCCTGCAAATTCATCTTACAGAGCCTGAAGGTGACATCCTTCTTTTCTTGACGGGCCAAGAAGAGATTGATTTTGCATGCCAATCGCTTTATGAGAGGATGAAAGCACTGGGAAAAAATGTTCCAGAATTGATTATTCTACCCGTCTACAGTGCGCTTCCTAGTGAAATGCAATCACGAGTTTTTGATCCTACTCCTCCGGGGAAGAGGAAAGTAGTTGTTGCTACGAATATTGCCGAAGCTTCTTTAACAATTGATGGCATATTTTATGTGATCGATCCTGGTTTTGCGAAACAAAATGTGTACAACCCAAAGCAAGGGCTTGATTCACTTGTTATAACTCCTATTTCACAAGCATCCGCGAAGCAGCGAGCTGGTCGAGCTGGGCGTACAGGTCCTGGAAAGTGTTACCGCCTGTACACCAAGAGTGCTTATAGAAATGAGATGTCACCTACATCAATTCCAGAAATCCAAAGGATAAACTTGGGCTTAATTACATTATCTTTGAAAGCGATGGGGATAAATAATGTACTGTCCTTTGATTTTATGGATCCACCCTCGCGGCAGGCTCTCATTTCTTCCATGGAACAGCTGTACTGTTTAGGAGCACTAGATGAGGAAGGACTGTTGACCAAGCTGGGTAGAAAAATGGCAGAATTTCCTTTGGAACCGCCATTGTCGAAGACGTTGTTAGCTAGTGTGGATCTGGGATGCAGTGACGAAATATTGACCATTATTGCAATGATTCAGACCGGAAACATCTTCTGCAGGCCGAGGGAAAAACAAGCCCAAGCGGATCAAAAAAGGGCCAAATTTTTCCAGCCGGAGGGCGACCATCTGACCTTGCTTGCAGTTTATGAGGCATGGAAAGCCAAGAACTTTTCTAGGTCTTGGTGTATTGAGAATTTTGTTCAGTCTCGATCCTTGAGGAGGGCACAGGACGTTAGGAAACAACTCCTCACCATCATGGACAAGTATGATTTTCTTTCCTTCCCTTGTATCATTGTTCTTGGTTTAGTGATCATCTTGATTCTTATACATTCTATTTTGCATTGCAGATATAAATTGGATGTTGTTCGTGCCGGAAAGAATTTCACGAAGATTCAGAGGGCGATCACTGCAGGATTTTTCTTCCAAGCGGCTAGAAAAGATACACAGAAGGGATATATGACCCTAGTTGAGAACCAGCCCGTGTGCATCCATCCAGGTAGTGCTCTATTCCAAAGACTGCCAGATTGGGTTATTTACAATGAATTGGTTATGACTACTAAGGAGTATATGCGAGAGGTCACAGTCGTAGACCCAAAATGGCTTGTAGAATTAGCTCCAAGGTTCTTCAAGGTTGCAGACCCGACAAAGATGAGCAAGCGAAAACGACAAGAGCGAATTGAGCCACTATATGACAGATATCATGAGCCTAACTCATGGCGATTGAGTAAACGACGAGCATGATTGATACATTTTGCTTTCTTTCATTTCCAGACGAAAAAACTAACTTGTGGTTTGTTTAATATTTGCAATCAAAATTTCTTATGTTAATGATTCATTCTGCTGTAAACCTCTCTCTCTCTGCAGTTGCATATTGATTGACACAAGACGAGGAATTACTTGAAGAAGGGATTAACACCCTTCTGCCTGCTCCAAGATCTGGGTTTTGTCCGAGAAAGTCATAAAGCTCTTATGTCCACCCCAGTGTGCTTGATTTCCATCACTCGTTCTCAATTCAGTTAAGCGTTTAGAAGTGGTAAAGGCCTTTCTATCTCTCTGTGATGGTTTTCAAGTAAATTACTCCATTTTTTTCTCTCATTCTGCTCTCTTGATCTTGGGTTTCTTTTGATTTTTGAGTCTTGAAATCTGAGCACTCTCCTTCCATTTTAGTAGGAGCTCAGAGAGACAGAGGATTTCATTCGGAGCCGAGAAATCAATACTCTTCGATTTTCACACATGAAAAGCAAAGAACAGGATGAAATCAGTGGAGCTTTATCCCTTTTTTTCCATTATTTTATGTTTCGAATAACACTTGCATCATTTACAGAGGTTTCTCTTTCTCTTGCTGACTGAAACTGTCTAGTTTTACAGAATGAAGATGCAAATGTGGGAAGAGAGAAATCGGGAGAGAAGAAACTGGATCATCAAGATCTGGGGTTCTTGGTGAGGCCATTGTCGACATGACAAAGTATGCTGAGTCGGGCAGTGCAGCTATTGTTTTGCTGCCGTTGAAAAAGTGCAGTTATGGCACAATACTGCAAGTAAGTTGTCCACAGCTATATTCTTTTGTAATTTTTTCGTCTGTCTGATGGAATCTCTGTGATTGACTGAATATGATTGAATGGCACCAATGCAAAAAGTGGACAAGCCTTTATATTTTTTGTATTTCACTATAGGAAGCTAGTTTCTACGCATCAGGGTCTCACCTCAGCTTTGGCTCAGCCGAGGGGATCCATACATATTGAAAGTGTCTCCCCTCGAAACAACTTAAGTGTGAACAGGCACAGCTAACTCAAAAAAGTAATGGCTTCTTCAGGCAATTGTACTGTGGAAGATCCTTCTCTGTCAAATCATTCACCATCTCATTTGCGAAATGCTGAACTGGGCAGTCATTCTCATAATGATTGTCATCAAGAGTTTTCCGCATCTTCATAGAGACCTGGCTCTTCTAAAGACCTTCTGGAAACTGCCGAAGATACGACCAAGGAGCTTTGTGCGGAGGCTAAGATGTGGGAGAGGAATGCACGAAAGCTAATGGTTGATTTGGAAATATCAAAGAAGGAATTATTTGATCAATCAATAGCCCTGACAGATTTGAACATGGATTTTTTGTCAGCAAAAGCAGAACGCCATGGATTGAAAACAGAAATAGAGAAAATTGAAACTGTTATTGATGAAGTCTGAAGAGAAACAAGCAGAAATGGAAGATTTATCATACCAAGATGATATTGAGCCCCAAGTTGAAAAAGAAATGGCCGAAGAGTTGAGGTTTCAGAAAGAATCAAATGCCGGTTTAGATCTGCAGTTAAAGAGGAGTCAAGAGTCAAATGTAGAGCTTGTTTCGGTTCTTCAGGAACTAGAAGATACCATCGAGAAGCATTAATGCATCAAATTTCAAGGTTATGGAAGACTCTATTGATGTGCATGCAGATGAAAACAGGACATTAATGCTACAATTGAAGCAAGTACAGGAATCGGAGAAGAATTTACTGCTTAAAGTACAGGACTTGGAGCGAGGTTTGGAAGAAAAAAGCAATAATGAGGAAAAGGGCTGGAATCGAATCGAAGCAGCAACAATGGTAAGTTATTTGCAGAAGAAGAAAGTATGAACGTAGATTCGGGGTTATCCAAGTCTCCCGAACGAAGTCATTGCATAGCAGGTGTCAGTCTGGCCAGAGAAATTGAAATACTGAACGAGAGCTAGAAAAGGATTGCAATGAATTAACAGAGGAAAACCTAGAGCTCTGGTACAAGCTTAAGCAAGCAAATAAAAATTCTGCGCAGAATTACAGTCTGGAGGATGAGTCGGAAGAGAGAATTTTCAGTGAGAAGGAAAGTAAAGATCCTGTAAATGACCATAAGAGTTTGAAAATGGAAGAGAGAGAGAGAGAGGATTAAACTCTTCTATTTTCGCGCATGAAAAGCGAAGAACAGGATGAAATCAGCAGAGCTTTCTCCGTTTTTTTCCATTATTTTCAGTTTCAAACAACACTTGCTTGCGATGCTTTAGACTCATCATTTACAGAGCTTTCTCTTTCTCTTGCTGAAACTGTCTAGTTTTACAGGATGAAGATGCAAATGGGAAGAGAGAAATTAATGGAACTAATGCAGAAGGAAGAAAGGTCGCCCATGCCGAAGAGAAACCACTCTGTACGTTCTGGAAAAGAAGACAGATTCAACAAGAGAGAGGAAGAGGAAGAGAAAGAGAGGGAAAACAACCTATTGATTTTTAATATGTGATTAGCATCTAAATAATTTTCAAACTTACTGAGAAATAAACATAATAAATATTATTGTTGGGTTTTTTTTTTGGGGTTAGAAATGTAAAAATATTATTTTTGCCGTCAAAAATACTATTTTCGTAGCATATATTGGCATTTTATTGCAGAAAGCATGTCCTTCGGTTCTTAGAATAAGACTTTCTTTCCGCAGCGTAAACAAATTTTTAGAATAGAACTTACTTTACGTAGAGAAAAGCTTGTTTTTGCTGTGAAAAATACACTTTTCGCAACGGATATTTGCATTTCGCTGTGGAAAAATAAGTATTTGAAATAAGATTTATTTTCTGTAGCAGAAAACTCGTTATCGCTACAAAAGACACATTAAATTTATGACGACAAATGTGACAACGATGTTTACATCATTTATTTTTTTATAGTTTAATATTTTATTTATTAATAAAAATTATTTAATATTTGACCTGTTATAATAGTTCAACAGTGGTTTTATTAATTGTTTTAAATTAAATTTAATGATTAAAATAGATAAAGTGGCAAATTATAAAGATTTTAACTAGAAAATTAAAAAAAAGTAATCCTAGGTTTCCTTTATATTTTTATTATTTTTTCACGTACTAACGTAATTATTGTAATAAATTATAAATAATTAAAATAAATTATTAATTACATCAATAAATATTTAAAACGTCAAAATAAAAATTACAATGAATAAATTGAAACCAAGAGGACGAATATCATACTCTTGATGATAAAAAGCTTAACGCATCTAATTCTTATTACTTATCAATAGGGAAAAAAAAGGTCGACTCATTCATATTCAAAACCCCAATGGATGGGTGAGAAAATAAAATTCTGGGTCACCAACAAGTGACTAACAATAACTCTCGGATGGAGCATTAAAAGGGAAAAATCTATTAGATAATGAACTATTGGTTCAAAGTCATCGCTGGTGATGAATCAACAATCCAAAATGTTTTTCATGCGTGTTCTTGATAAATCAGCGTTTATATATAGACGTAGTAAGATCTGTTTGGGAAATAAGAAACCCCTTTGACGTCTCTTCATCTGCAAAAGAATTCTCGATGTGAAAACACAGTGACAAAAAAAGTCAGTATTCGAATAAGAAAAAGAGCGAAACTTTCCAAACGAACAATTTTAACGAAATCGATATTCAACTCTATGTGTTACTCTTTCCGTAGAGTATATTGAATGTACAGAAATGACTATAACAGAGTTTCTGTTATTCGTAGTAACTGCTGTTAATGTTTTTATGCATTGCTAATGATTTAATAACTATTTTTTTTTTAAGCTTGGGGAATGTCTTAAAATAAAATTTAAAAAAATGAAAATTAAAAAAATAAATAAATTTATTATTGTGGGAGTTGACTTGAGTATCTCCCATGCAGCCACCCGTCGTTGAAGCCCAAAACTGCCGATCAAAACGCCGGTTGAAGCGCGGAACGACTGTGATAAAAAAGCGCGCTCTGGTTGCAATTTTGGAGGTCTGGATTCTCTTACTTTCATAGTCGCTTTCTTCAAATCCTTTTTCTTTTGTTCTATTTCCGGCAGATTCTCATTTTTCTTATCTGTCGGTTTGGTTGCCGAGAAAATAAGGCACAAAAGGGTAAAGTTTCTAAGGCGGCTCTGAAAATCCAGGCACTTGGTATGGCTTAGCGGGACTGAGAGTTGGATTTTTATTTTTGTTTCTCCCTTCGATCAATGGATTCGTAAGATTGGAGCTTTTAAATTGGTGGCTGGTTTTATAGGTTTGATCAGATTTTTTTTTTCCCTTTTGTTCCTCTTCCTCGCGTGATTTTTTATTTTATATTTTGCTGGGGATTAGGGTTTTTTCTTATTCAAAGGGAGAAATATGAAATTCGGAGAGACTTTCGCGGAGTATCTGCATGGAGATCAAGGGTGGTTCTTGGAAAAATGCTCTCACGTGGAATATAAGCGGCTCAAGAAAGTGCTCAAGAGCTGTCGGATTTGCAAAATGCATAGTTCTTGCGAAACTGAATGTCAATGCGAATCTTGTCCTTGTGAGTTTTATTCTCATCTCTTCTTTCTAGTTTCATTCTTGGTGTTTTGCAAATTGTCGTTTATGGTCACAGATTTTTTATTTTATTTTTCGCTTAATTCCAAGCCACGCATTATTAATGAGGAAAATGGTGAAAACTAGCAAGTGCTCTACATTATTGTAATTGTTGAATCAGCAAATGAAGAGATTGGATTCTGGGTATTCTTTGTTCTTAAGAGCAACTTATTAGATGACGCTAGTCATTCTGGTGGTAATTTTTTTTAACAGTTACTTATTTTACTTCCAGTGAACTTTAGATTATATAAATAGTACTTTTTGAAGACACAGCTGCCAACAGTCAACCTACAGATATTGAAAGAGCCAAAACATTTGCCATGTTTTACATTTTCAGTTCTAGTGAAATTCATAATTACATGCATAAACTCTGTTAAATAAAGATTTTGATCTTTCAGCCATCTTTTATTCTGATATATAAGGACCGCTAGTCGATATTGTACTACACTTGTAAATGGAAATTTTAACCTTGTAGAATTCGTTATTACTCTGTCTTTATGGCTGATCCAATTTAGTATTCTTTCATGGCATTAGAGCTTTCTGTGGAAAAACATCTATTAATGGCTTCTAATTCATTTACCACCTCTTTTTCTTCATCTACAAATAACTTTCCTCAATCACGAATCTATCTTCAATCTAATGACTGCAATCTAATATCAATCCCGCTAAAAATGTGGAATTACATTGTCTGGAAGTTTCACATCATTACTTCAGCACATTAACAGGACGGCTATTGGGATATTGATCTTGAATTTGCAGAATAATAATTGGATTGGCTATTTTGTAGTGTGTGATCAGCTGTTCTTCTCGGAGTTGATGAGGGAAGCCTCAGATGTTGCAGGATGCTTTAGTTCAAGGGTCAGACAGCTTCTTCATCTTCACGTTGCCAGAGGAATGCAGAGATATACACTGAGCTTGTCTCGATGCTTCAAAAATGATCAAGAAGCAATGTTTGAAGAAGGTCAGATGTTGATGGAATATGTTACCATGAATGCAATTGCTATGAGAAAAATTCTGAAGAAATATGACAAGGCAAGCTACTGAATTATCATTAATGATAGTTTGCTGTATTGATTGCTTTAATTTAGTTATTGTTTTAATTTACCCCAACAGGTGCATAGCTCTGCAAGTGGGGAGATTTTTAAATCCAAATTGAGAGCTGAACATATAGAGCTTCTTCAATCCCCTTGGCTTATAGAATTGGGTGCTTTTTGTTTGAATTTTACTGGATCAGATGGTGAAGGTCCCAGCGATTTTTCTACCCATTTTTCTTTTGATGACAATGAAAGACCTCCTACATTGATATTGATGCTTCCAGATTCAATTAAGCTGGAATATGATCTAAACTGTGCTATTTGCTTGGTAAGTAGTTAATTTATTTTCATCTGATTTAACTTGTTCTATTCGTGAATAGTCTGTGTGATGTTTTGATAATGAGATATCACAGGATACATTTTTCAATCCATATGCATTGAGTTGTGGCCACCTTTTTTGCAAGTCGTGTGCTTGCTCAGCTGCCTCCGTGATGATCTGCGAAGGACTTAAGGCTGCCAATGCAGAATCAAAATGTCCAGTTTGCAGAGAGGTTTGTATACTGTACTTGAAGTAATTAAGCAATTTCATTGGTTTCGTAGCTATTACCTTAACACCAAAGAAGAGTTCAACCCAATGTTTTATTTCTGTCCTAATTTATCCTGATTTAACGGCATAAGGATATTGATTTTTCCTCAATAACTGAATATTTTTGTCTGTAAATATTGCATATTTGATTCTATCGATAAATTTTCTTCCCTACGAGTTCTACACCACCCTCTAAGGATATTTGTGCAAGTACTTGAAATTTTGAAGTTTAAAATACCAACATATTTAGGAAGGCCATAGTTATGCTAGGACAAGTCTAATGTGTTTGAAATACCAACATATTAGACGGATACAAGTATGCAAATGACCATTTTGCTAGGACAAGTCTTAGTTATGCTAATCCTAAAAAATCATAGTTATTTTGAAGACCCACCTGGTTAAATCTTTTTGTTAGATGCATTTTACTTTGTTCAGTTCAGCTATTTTCAATAGTTGTTTACCTTTATCGACTAATCCCGATCGTGGCAGAACCCTCCATGTTGAGGGTGTTGGCCTTAGAGATTACATTCATGAAGAAATAAAAAATTGAGCTTTGTCTGATGTGATTTTTTATCCTTTCAAATGCAGGTTGGCATAATTCATTGAATTGCTTAGATCTAAAATAATAACATTAGCAGATGTATAAATTCTTATAGATACTTATATATAGATACATTTACTTTGTATTTATATCTTACATATTCGCTCCGACTCCGATTTATTAAATAAATATTTATATTATGTTAGAAGGCACGTTCATAAAATATATATATATAAAAAGTCTATTACAAGATTTGGTACCATTGTATTTAGAAATAAAAAATCATGTTTTTTTTAACATAAGTGATTGCAAGTGCCGGAAAAACTAAATCCACTAAAGGCACAAAAAAGAAACACAAATGATGAATGACTAACTTTTGTTCTATTATAGGTAGATGTAACAAGACAAGAGCCAACCGATCTGGTTCATAAAGCATGTCTTTGTTATGCATCAAGAGAACTAAATAAGCAGCATGGTCACAAAGTAAGTATAATTTTTTTTGTAAGCTGATCATGCAATGATCTGAGATATAATTAACATATTAATCACATAAGGGTAACAAATTTTGATTGAAAATATTAAATAAACTACAAGTTAGTTTTTTGGTTTGGAAATGAAAGAAATCAAAATGTATCTATTATGCTCATCGTTTATTCATCACCATGAGTTAGGCTCGTCATATCTATTATATAATGGCTCAATTCGCTTGTCATTTTCGCTTGCTCATCTTTTTCGGGTCTAAACCTTGAATAAACTTGAAGCTAAATTCCACAAGCCATTTCGGGTCTATGACGGTGACCTCTCACATATACTCCTCAGTAGGCATAACCAATTCTTTGTAAATAACCCAATCTGGCTGTCTTTGGAATAGAGCGGATAAAAGCAGTGCTCTATTCCAAAGACAGCCTGATTGGGTTATTTACAATGAATTGGTTATGCCTACCAAGGAGTATATGCGAGAGGTCACCGTCATAGACTCGAAATGGCTTATGGAATTAGCTCCAAGGTTCTTCAAGGTTTCAGACCCGACAAAGATGAACAAGCGAAAAGGACGAGAGCAAATTGAGCCATTATATGACAAATATCACGAGCCTAACTCATGGTGATTGAGTAAACGATGAGCATAATAGATATGTTTTGCTTTCTTTCATCTCTAAACCCAAAAACTAACTTGTAGTTTATTTAATATTTTCAATCAAAATTTGTTATCTTTATGTGATTAATATGTTAATTATGGTTCAGGTCATTACATGATCGGCTTACAAAAAAAAATTATACTTATTTTGTGACCACACCGCTGAACAGGTTTTGTTGGGTCATGTCTTGTTACTTCTACCTACAATAGAACAGAAGTTAATCATTTGTGGACTTAGGTTTTTTGGCAATTATAATCACTTTTGTTAAAAAAAACATGATTTTTAAAATTTTTAAATATGATGGTACCAAATTTTGTAATAAACTTTATATATTTTATGAACGTGTCTTCTACCATAACATAAATATTTATTTAATAAATCAGAGTCTGAGCGAATATCTAAGATATAGATACGAAAAAAATATATCTATAAGAATTTATACATCTGTTAATGTTATTATTTTAGATCTAAGCAATTCGATGAATTACTCTTAAAGGTTCACATCAGAATAATATCAATTGATAAGAGTTATTTCGAAAACAAAAAAAAGGTAAAGTAAGATTTATTTTGGTTATTTTTTTATTCTTTCAATTCCGCAATTAGATTTAGTATGAGATGGTGATTAGATCATATATGGATAGAATTTTTGAGAGGATCTCGAAAAACAAGCAATTTCTGTTAGGTCTTTATCTTGTTTTAGGTTTGTTAAGGTTTTTCTTGGTTGAAACTTACAGTGATCTTGGTGGAGATTTGATATCTTTATTTTCTTCTCCGCAAATCATTTTGTTTCCACAAGGAGTCGTGATATCTTTCTATGGAATCGCAGGTCTCTTTATTAATTCTTACCTATGGTGCACAAGTTCGGGGAATATAGGTAGCAGTTATGATTGATTCAATAGAAAAGGACTAGCGTCTATTTTTCGTTGGGGATTTCCTGGAAAAAAAATGTGGCATCTTTGTCTGATTCCTGCTGAAAGACATTCAATCCATTAGAATCGAAGTTAAAGAGGGTATTCATGCACATTGTGTCTTTTATATAGAAATTAGAGGCTAGGGCCATTCCCTTGATTCGTTATGAGAAGAATTTGACCCCACAAGAAATTGAGCAAAATGCTGCAGAATTGGCTTATTTCTTGCGTGTACCAATTGAAGTATTTTGAAAAATGCATGCTTTCTTATTCTTAGTTTTTAAAAGAGGGAAAAACCGATAAATTATTATTATTATTTTTATTTTGAATTAATAAGTTAGATACGGATAGATTATACCTTGTAAATTATCTCGGCTTTGTTTGTCAATCGAACTTTCTCTTTATTTTTTATTCATTTTTGTATTCCTTAATTATAATTAACAAAATTACAAACTTCTGGCTTGCTTTGACATTCATTTTTTACCATATCATCCAATAAATAATCTTGATAAAGTTCTCTTAAATTTTCAAAAAAAAACTAAATTGTGGATTAGTTAATATTTTCAATGAAAATTTGTTAAACTCACTTGATTAATTTGTTAATTTTATCACAAGTAATTGCATAATCAGCATACGATGATTACACTACTTGATTAGGTCTTGTCTGGATACTTGGACCTATAATTTGTCTGGTCAAACACCACACTCAACCAAATAAACGATAACTTGAAGATCCATTGGAATCGAGAAGGATTACTTCGTTAAAAAAGTTTTATCGAATAAAACGACAGTCGAAACTAAAGCTATAACTGTAAATCACTTTTTACAATCCAAGACTAGGCCAGCGCCTGAGATGAGGATAGTTCAAGGCAGAAAGGATGCTGAAAGAAGGGAGAAGGAGGTGAGAGAAGGATTGAGTCACCAAGTAAAAGAAAACCAGAAGCTTATTCTTACAAAAACCTCCATTTATGCTTTAGCTTCTCTTTGATATTCTTGCATACCATGAACCAAGAGATAAAGCTAACCATAGATCAAAATATTGATAAATCAATCCACTGAGTCCAATAGAACAGACCCATTCATTCCGACATTTATAACGCTTACTAACGGGTACTCTTCATATTCTTCATGATGACCAAAGACAGATCAATAAATAGAGAAAATGTCTAAACAGAAAGCAGCCAACAAAAANTTCTCTTCATCTTCAGATCCTGACTCTACCAATTTTGTAGGATCTTCATCAAAATCAGTATCTGTCTCTGTCTCCTCTTCTGTCTCCTCTTCACCTTTTTCCTCCTCGCTGATAGGATTCTCCCTGTACTTGTTGATAGCTTCTTCATATTGTTTGTTGTTCTTCTTTAGCTTCTGTTTCATTGCATTCAGGGCCTTAGCATTACTGCTACTCATCTTTTTCTTAGCTTCCTTGTTTGTCAAGGCCTGGTTCAGAAAGTCTTCCAGCATGACAAGTGCTTTGATGTATAGGAAGGGGATCTTTTCCGACTCAGTGACCCGCATGACTTTCTCAAGCTGTTTATTTATCTTATCAAAATTCTCCTGTAAGCACACCCAATCATTGATCTTCATAGCATTCTTCATCTGGTCGACAGTGGCAGACATCTCATCAAAACGCTTATCTTTGGCCGACCTGATTACACGCTTTTGTTCATCAGGATCGTCACTGTCACTGGCATTTGTCTGCAGATATCTGTGTCCAGGGGCATCAGTTGTAGCTTCACCCACATCCCCATTATCAATCTCCTCATCATCATAATCACTTTCCTCTTCCTCAGAATCAATGCCACCCTATCAAAACCAACAAATAATACAATTTATTTACGATTGAGGAAGTTGTTTTAACTGATTTACCATCGTAACACTATAACTAAAATACATATGATTAACATTATAAATATTACGAACAATAAAAAAAATTGAAAATAGAAGGCAAACCTGGGTCCAAAATTTCGATGCCATTCTACGTCGATGTAATTATCACGGTTCAAAACTTATAAATCTGCATGTATAAACGTTGATATTAGCAAGAAAAGCAATTATGAAATGAGAGCGTCTTAATCAGATTAGCTCTGTTTCTACCAATAACAAATCTGCACAACTCTAACAATCGCGATTGCCGATTGCAGCCGAGACCGAGAGGCGAGAGGCGAGAGGCGAGAGGGGAGAGGGGAGAGGGGAGAGGCGAGAGGCGAGAGGCGAGAGCTGAGAGTTCTAGCGAGACGGGCGACTGACTGGCGAGTTAGGGTTAGAGCCGAGGTCACCGGATGGATACAACTATAAATACTGTCTGTTAGGGTTCTGGTGACCCGCACACTCAAAACCGAGAACCGTTTGGTTTGATTTGGTTCGATTTGATCCTCTAAACAATTTTTTCATAGATTAAAACCAATCCAAACCGAATTGAAATGTTCGGTTTGGTCCGATTTTTTGGTTCAACCCGAACCGATTAGAACCATTTACAAGAGGATAAAAACTATAAGGATTCGCTATACATCAATAAAACTAACAGAAACAACAAAATCATTGTAGCTCTTTACCTGTCCATCTGAGCGCTCACACACCACTAGCTCAGGCCTCAAGATGAAAACAAGAGCGAAATAGAGAGAAATTTGAGAAGGCTTGGGAGATGACAATGCTTTCTCCCAATGGTGGGCGCTTTCAATTTTAGGGTTAGGAAATGAACGAATCCTCAGCTTAAAAAATTTTGGGTATAGAGAATTGGATTCACGCACAAATGGTTCGGTCCAATTTTCACTGGTTTTCTTCAGCCAAATCTAGAACCGGTTCAAATTTTAGGTTCTTAATATTTTTTTGGATCAAGTGAATTAATTTTTTAGAAAAACCAATTAAAAATCAACCAAAATCTCTTTTCGGTCCAATTTGATCCATTTGAAAATCGATTCTTCGACTCCATATCGGACGTTTAAACCATAAAACACAATTCAAACCCAAAACTCAAAAGTTTATATAAATGATACGTCAATATTTTTTCAATGAACTTTAATTTCGATCCGTGAGGAAACTAGATATCAGTATGTACAAAATATATTAATAATCATTCACCTCCCCGTGATGATTTAATTTCTTTTTACCTTACGCATGATCTTCCCCATGTCACCCAGATGATATTAGTTTCCTAACTATGTATAAATCTTATATAAACAAACTTAAGTATATATTAAATCAATCTGCTTAAACACTCTATTATGTATGCTTGACTAGCTCAAATAATTTGAATATTTTAGCTCAAGTAAATTATGACATGTTTGGGGGATGTTTTTAGAAGTTACTTCTGAAAACTGTTTGTGGGAAAACAATAACATTAGAAAATTGGATAATTACTTAGAGGGAAATTTACAAATCAACCACTACACTTTGTGATCAATGACAAGTTAACTATTATAGTATTTTCTCTAACAACTTAACCACTTAGTTATAGAAAATAAACACCGCAAACATCACTGTCACATTTATCCTTAAATGTTTTAAATTTTGTTCCGCGACAAAATGATACACGTTCCTCCGCGGAACGTCAATGCTAAATATTAACGTTTTAGCACTAACGTTCTGTGGCGAATAGTGTCACGTTCTGCCACAGAACGTGGGTATTTATTAAAAAATTACAACGTTACGTCGCAAAATGTTCACTTTCCGTTGCGGAATGACAACCTTCCGCCGTGAAATGTCAACCTTCCGTTGCGGAATGTCATGCGTTGTTTTGCCGCAGAACGAAATTTTAAACGATTAACAGCAAACATAACAGTGATATTTATAATATCTATTCATAGTTCAGTAGTTAAATTGTTAATAAAAATAATTTAATGATGGACTTGTTATTTATTTTCTTCTATAAATTATCAAAATAAAAAAAAAATCCAAAATTATTATAACTTAAATTTTCTTGATATTCAGAGTAAAAAAGTCCACGCTTTAAGGGACAGAAAAACTTCATATGATCGAGGAAGCATTTCCGATAACAAATTTAAAAGGGGATCTCTCTCTCTCTCTCTTCACTCACTCCCTCTCTCTCTCTCATTCCAGGAGGCTACTCAATTGTTGTCTCAAACCTGCATTCTCAGCCATCTTTTAAGATATCCTACTGTTCAAGTAGGTAATGGTTGAATTCATCAACCTCGCCCTGTCCTCCAGCTCCTCCTCATATTGCTTGTTCCTTTGCCTGGAGAGCTGTGCACGCTCACGATTCCTCGTAATGCTTCTTTTCTTCCTCTTCGTTTGTAGAACCTAATGCAAATGGTGAGCTCCCATCATCCACCAGTGTCGATGACTTTCTATACTTTGTATACCTTGATTCCAAATTTCCTTCATCTTGCCTGTTCTTCCTTTTTGGTGCCACAGATTTATTCGTTTCCTCTACTTTTATTTTCTGATCAATGGTGACATTATTATCATCACAATCAGGTGACGGCTTATTCAATGCTTCCGAAACACCCGGATCAAAATTTCGCGAACCTGAGCTCTGAGAGGATGCTAGCGCCCCAGAATGCTCATGTTCACATTCGTGCTCTGGCGATTGAACATTTAAAAGTCACGATGCATTGAAGTTGTAAATCCGAGAGAGAAGAAAACAATACAGAGTTGTGAGGCAGAGGCCGTGGGGAAACGGGTGGCGGAAATCCGAGACCCACACAAGGCCGCCAGAGTCTGGCTCGGCACCTTCGACACCGCCGAGGCCGCCTCCCGTGCCTACGATGAAGCTGCTCTGAGATTCAGAGGTAACAAATCTAAACTAGAAAAAAGGTCCTTTGTCGCCGTCGCTATCATCTTCGTCATTTTCTAGCTGATTCTGAACAACCGCAACAACAACGACGATCATTTTAGTGTAGGAACGGGCAAGGGAACGTTAAGAAAAAATATAAATGATTAAAGGTTTTGAGATTGTTGGTAATTTGTCATGGTATCAGAGATAGAGATTTCAAGTTCGAATCTCAGCAAAGTCAAAAAAAAATTAACTCCATTAAAAAATATCCACATGTAAGGAGGGGGAATATTAAGAAAAAATATAAATGATTAAATTATACTTCAACTCACAAGCTTAAAAGTTTTTGAAATTGTTGGTAATTTATAGGAAGAACTTCGGCTGCCTAGTCACCACCATTTGCTCTCCAATATTTGAGAAAACTGAAAGCTTCGAGGGTGGGGAGAGCCATTATAGAGAAGAGAGAATACGCTTTATTAGAGAGAAGAAAAGTGAAAAGGGTAAAAGGAAAATTAAAAGAGATAGTAAAGGAGGTTGGGGTTAATGGCAATGGTGCACAGTGTTTTTGCCGTCTGGGCGGAAGAGATAGAGAGTGAGTGAAGAGAGAGGGAGGAGAGTCTAATTTGTTTACCGTGCAAAGATTGAGATTTATTTTGTTAAAAAATAAAATTCAAAGTTTAAGTTGAACAAATCCCAAATTTTGACATTCATTTTACTTTAAAAAAATGGTAATTAACAAAATAAATATTAAACTATGAAATTAGTGACAAAATAAACAGTAAACAATTTTTGCTAATAAATAAAATATTAAATTACACGAAATGAGCGAGGCAAATATCATTGTCATATTTTCTGTTAAAAAGAAATTTTTTTTCTGTAATTGATAGTTCGTCTTTCTGCAACGTATCCGTACATTAAGTAATTGTATTCAATAACTTGGACTTACTTTCTGGAACGGAAAGCTAGTACCTATTGTGAAAAATATATTTTTTGCATCGAAAACATGTCTTTCGCTGTGTAAAGTAAGCTTTATTTTAATAACTTGTTTTATGCAGTGAAAGTATCCACTGGAAAAAGAGTATTTTCCGCAACTGAAACGCGTCTCTCGCTGAGGAAAATAAGTCATATTCCAATTATTTGTTTTCCTTAACATAAGGCAAGTATCTGCCGCGGAATACGTGGAGTGGAAACATGTATTCCGCTGAGAAAAATACGTGGATGATTTAGTTTCCTAACTTCACAATCTGCCTTGAATAGAGCACATCAATTAAAGCGATTCCGAGTGAATTTTGAACACTAACCCTAATTTTCACTGTCTCCTCCAATGGATTTTACAATACCTAAAAAATTTAAATTTCTAACAGAAAAACGTACCAGCAATATTTGTTTATTTCATTTTTTATAATTTAGTATTTTATTTGTTAGCAAAAATTGTTTAGTATTTATCTGGTCTTTAAACTCATAATTCAATGTTTGTTTTATTAATTATAAAAAAAATTAAGATTTAAGTTGAATGAGCACATTAAATTTAACATTTAATTTATACTTTATATTAATAAAAAATGATAAAATACAAGATTGCAAACATGTCAAAGTTTAAAATTATTTGAATAAAAAAAATTTAGGCTATTATTTCTCTAATATATATATAAATGCGATGAATGTAACTTTGTGTTTTTTGTTTAAATAGTTTACCCTCAGTAGTAATTTGAATTTTTTAGCACAAGTAAATTATGACATGTTGAGGGGATCTTTTAGAAGTTACTTCTGAAAACTGTTTTTGAGAAAAAAAAAAAAAAGAAGTTAACAAAATAACTATTGGACTATAGAATCAATGACAAGTCAGCCACTAAATAATTTTTGCTGACAAATAAAACACTAAACTATAGAAAATAAACTACGCAAATATCGTCGTTAATAACAAACTTACTTTGAAAATGAAAGAGTAGAAAGTTTTCTCTTGAAAATATTTTCTCCCATGTGCTTCGAACACATTTATTTGATCTTTGGCTAAATTTTTCAAAACACAAACCAGAGATTCTCAAATATTTCTGTTCAGAGAACCACTGATGAAGACAAACATTTTTCCTCTCAACAATTTCAACATTTTATTGTTATCTAATCTGAATTAAAAACAATAATTTGATAGAAGAACTAAAGTTTGATAAATAGAAGTCTTTTTTCTCAGGAATACTCTTTCCAAAAAATGTCAAATTACTTAGAAAAATTCACAGTTTAATTGAAAAGATATCGTCTTTCCTCTTAGGAAAGTAATCTTTCCTAAATCTTATTTCAAATACTTACTTTCTACAACATAAAGACAACGTTTCGCAACAAAAAAAAAAATAACATTTCGCAGTGGAAAGAAAACGTTATTTAATGGAAAGCGTGACAACAATATTTGCTCCGTTGATTTTTCATAGTTGAGTGTTTTATTTGTTAGCGAAAATTGTTTAGTATTTGACTTGTCATTAATCTCATAGTTCAATGATTTTTTTGTTAATTTCCCAGAAAACAAAATTTTTGAAAATAATACATAAAAAAACCATTTAATTTTACTATACATTATACCTTTTCTGATAGAATAATTATGATACACTACAAATAGTAATTAATAAGCTACTTATAAACTTCACTAGAGTCAAAGATTATAATATAAAATTCAAGAGTAGTAAAATATAACATTGTCGCTTGATATACCAATTACTTTATTTAATCACTCTTAAACTATCTTCAACCACATGCAATCACAAAAACAACTTTATTTTAAAACAATAATTATTGATTTAAAATAGTTAAACCTAAAAATTTGATAATCACAAATATTATCATAATAAAAAATACATCAAAAATTAACCATAACCCACCTTTCTCAACACTAAGCTTCATAAGTTAATCAAGACGAGCTGGTATGGTCCATAGAAATCAAGTCTAGATCTGTCCCGAACTTGCTCCGTTGGCCTTAGCTTGGACTCTGGTACAAGTCAAAAAAAAAATAAATAAATAATTTAAGATCTAACTTGCCGACGTTAGACAACCAAACGAACATTTGATATATATATATATATATTTGAATTTTTAAATTGAGATAGCAATTCAATAATGATAAATTTGCGACTCTAAATAAACGTTCGCTCTCAGCAGTTTGGCCGTTTTAAAAATGTTGAACTTCTAAATAGGACCACAACCTCAATATCTTAAGCCACAGCCTCAGTGATATTTTGCCAAGACAATTATATTAGCACGACATAATACGATATTATATTGGTTGCATCGCGAGTTGCACAACCGTCGCCATATGTACTGACTTTCAAATTGGCTTGGACTAGTCTATTAGATAAAACTCGTGTGCTATTTTTTGATTTACCATAAACGTGAGGCCGAATCGTGCCGATTTGGATCTACCCACTAACTTTGGATCAAACGACAAAGCTTACACGACAAAGTCCTAAACTTGATGCAACCACCCACTAAGATTATGTTAATTTAGATATAAATGTAGAGAAAAGGAGTTGGAGTTCATGAATGAATTATGATCGTTGGATTAAATGATCAATTAATATTAAAACATAAGAAAATTGACTATGATGAAAAAGAATCTATATTTTGAAATAGTTTGGTGGAGGAAGAATCATGACCGTTGATGTTCATCTGACGGTAATCATTAGCAGAACCATACGTATATCCACCGGTGAGCGTAGTAGGTGGGAAGACAAGGTATATAAATAGCCGCCAGCCGCGTGCATATGGAGGTAGGTGGCTCTCTTCGGTTGCTAGATCAAATCACTGATGTTTGTAAGAGCTTCCTTCCACCTCCTCATCTCTTTTTCTGCATACTCTCTCTCTCTCTCTCTCTCTCTCTCTCTCTCTCTCTCTCTATTTCAGTTCGCTTTTGCTGTTTTCCTTGAACTTTTGAGTATTTGTATAAATGTTGAGATGCTCGAACCATTCGCCGGAGTGATTGTATGTCTTTACCTGTAGGTTATGATGTTAATGCTGATTTGTTTTGATGTTTTTTGTTGTTCTGAATGAATTAGTCCGTGTTTTGGATGGTAAATTTTGCAAGAATCTTAACGTTTGCGTCGTGTTTGTGATATTGATGTGATTTTTTTTCCTGCAAAATTGTCGTGGCCTGTGGAAGTCCGTTTATAAAAAGAGATGTAGTCGCGTGTTAAGTTATTTGTTGGTGTTTTTATTGATCCGAGTAAATCTTGTACGCTTAATAATAAGAGCATACGAAAGCCATAGTGTCCATCGGAGTTTCAATTTTTTAGACTTTTTATGACTAATTTATTAGTTTCTCAGAGCTTCATTTGGTCTTTTTACCATGAAATTTGCGAGAATGTTTTTGCTATGATGTTTGTAACAAATATTCAATTTCTTTCCCTCTAAGATTGTTAGTCTTTTTGAGTCCATCTTTTGTGAGAGGAGATG
Organism: Begonia loranthoides; assembly: GCA_022433065.1. NCBI lineage: Eukaryota > Viridiplantae > Streptophyta > Magnoliopsida > Cucurbitales > Begoniaceae > Begonia > Begonia loranthoides. The sequence continues at coordinate 15,547,787 of CM039476.1, read as the reverse complement.
CCATTGGTATTGTTTGGTTGAGTTCGGTGTAACTTAAATCTTAGGTGGGCTGGGTCATGTTTGTATATCATATTAGAGTTTTTTATTTACTCTATATATTAATACTAATATTGAATATGGATCCGATTCGGCCTAATTAGAATTTGGGTCAACTTGAACTCTAACACTATTCTTAAGGTAATTAGTGTTTTTATTGTTACGAGTGAATCTGATAATCAATTGGAAGTAGTGATATGAGAGCCACTTGTCTGAATATACATTAGTCTCTTGGAGTTTCATTTGGTTTTGAATCTGAAAGTTTTCTGGAATCTTTTGTTTATAATATATGTTGCCTCATTGTTATGAGCATCAACTATGAATGGAGACTCCGCTGGTATTGTTAAGCTATTTGTTTGGGATTGTAGATTATTGTTAATTGGATTACCTTGTTTAATTATTTGTATGCGTTCAGCACATTTACTCCATGATAGAACATCGAGAAATAGCTTACAGTTACAATACATCATCTCAGAGGAGTTATTCTTAAAAGAATAACTCAGCCACGGCCTTAGTGGTTCCACATACACACATGTATACTTGTAATTTCTCTTGTAATGGAAAACAATGTCTCCTGGCCTTAATTCTATTGGGTGAGGCCCATTCATTGAGGGTACGTCAATTTCTTCCAATCGAGAGACTTGGCCTCCATGAAGCGATGGTGCCTAATAATTTCTCCGATTTGCAAGTTTTGGATTGAATAAGTGGAAAAGGTCTTTACGAACTTAGTTTTATTCCCAGTATCCAGAGGCCAACAAATCCTATAATCCTTCTGCTTTAAAGTGTGAACTATGTTGTCCAATTTACTGGCATTGCATCTAAATTATCAACATTATTTTGATGCAGGCAGCCACATTAGAACCTGCCGATGCTGCTGTTTATGGTCAAACTCTTCTCGGACAGGAAATGCCTCGTGTAGCAAGAAGAACAGAGAGAGACCCGGTGAAGTGAGGGCACGAGATCTTTTGAGGTATGGCATTGTCAATGATCATGCACATATTTGTTTGGACTTTCTTTTGATAAACATGTGCATACACGCATTTTTTCCAGATTATAAATATGTGAAGTTACTAATTGGGGACAAAACTACATTATGTACTTAGCTGGGTAACATAGATATCAACCTTTTACATGAATAAAATTAAGAATACAATACTCCCTGTCCGAGCATTATGAAGTTATGACATTCTAAAAGCCAATTCCAATGATGAACATAAATTAATTCTCTTGAAAAATAATGTAGGATAAATTAGCCGCTGAAATTTGGACTACCACAAAAGATGAGTCCATAAGAGAGAGATTTCGCCTTATGAAAACTATGAGAAAAGAATACCATAGAAGTTGATCGGAGTTTCCCTTTTTATTGTTCTTCCTCTTTCCCTCCCTTTAGCAACACACTAGTATCTATTTCTTCTCTATATCTTTTCAAACCTTCACTTTCTGTTATCACCCATTATCATCAACCTTGTTTTCTTCAATCAAGAAGACAAAACTTTCCAAACGTGGCTAATTTATTTAAATAATTAGTTGCTTCCACATGAAGAATTGTCCAATGTAGTCTTTTCCAACAATGTGAAATACTCCATCATAATAACTCGGTACCCACATAACGTTGATAAACTCGTCATTTTTATCATAATGTTCTTTTAAGGATATCTTCTGTCTTGTATGGCTCTAGTTGTACATGGAGTTGATTGTGAGTGGATTCATTAATTTTGCTTTGTAACTTTCATTAATCTGTAAGCAATAGATGTGCAGAATTCATAGTGGAAAATTTGTAGCAGGATGTTTCCGTGCATAATTGAAGTCAATCATTTATAATTCTTTCTTATCTCTATAGAAAACATAGATACAAATACATTTACTCACAACAACTAGTCCGATTTCCTTGCATGATATTCAAATTAATCATACAAAATTCCGATTTTATCTTACACAGTCCGTTCTGCATCTTTTCAGATTCAAATCTCCAGAGAGCAACCAGATTGGACATACCCAGAGAACTCACTTGGCGTCTCTATTCTTTTTAGTTTACCATTTTGATCTTGAACCGTGAACAATCCATGCTGTCCCCCTTGATAATCTGATCCGGACAGAAGAGTCAGATTACCCATATTAATCGCAGTCACTCCAACTCGGATCGCCGAGTCAAACTCGGACCAGATAAACAAACTCCCATCTTTCCCGATTCCGACGCATGATCTCGGACATTCAGTCCCTTTCCAGGCGTCCTCGACTAGTCTCCACTGACCACTTCCGATTTGGTAAACTTCTGCGGTTCTCCCAAACCTTCCTTGGTTTTCTGTGCAGTATCCGCTAACCACCCAGAACTCGGATCCGATGACTACCCCTTCGCACTCGTCTCGCTCCTGGTTCATCCGAGTCAACTCGTTCCATTCGTCCCTGCTGACGTCGTATACCCATGCCGAGTTCAACGCATTCTTGCTCTCGTCGCGACCGCCGGCAATGTAGATAAAACCGTCCTTCTCGCTTGCGGCGAAGAAAGACCGGTTGTCCGGCATATCCTTTCCTTTACTCCATCGTTGAGTTGTGAACTCGTAGACGAAGACGTCCTTTACCGGGTCGTAGCTCTCCGGGTCCCACCCACCCATGAGCACCAGCTTCCCCTCTGAGCTTGTGGCACGGCAGAACAAGGGTAGTCCATGGGGGTACTTTGGAACCGAGCTGATTCGGATCCATTCCCCACTACCAGGATCAAACACAGAGATTCCATAAGATAAGGATGAACCCGTTTTGGTCTCACTGTGAGGGGAATGGACCGGGAGTGATTGAATCAAGCAAGCTGCTTTCTGGGTTCGGCCAGTATTCTTCCTGTGATGATAGAATTCCTTGCTATGAAGAAGCTCCCTCCAGCTCCGGCAAACTCCGCCGGCGTCCCCATGAGTGGAGTAGTGCAAACGGGTCAAGCACTCGAGGGCTAACTCGTCAGGTAATCCAGGTATTAACTCCGTCATTTTTGTTCCTAAAGTGATGAGAGAGAGAGAGGAAGAGAGAGAGAGAGAGAGAGAGAGAGTGCTCGGAAAGTTGGAGTTCCTATTTTTACTCAGAATTGTTATTTATAAACCTAACGTGACGAAGAAAAGAGGACTTGGCTGTTGGCTCACACTTCCTGCAAATAGGCTAGACACTATCATCATCATGTGGCACCGCCAATAGATTTGGATTATAGCAAGTTGAGTGATATATGCACATAGCTGTGCCTGTATAGAGCCTGTGGGTCAAACCCTTAAAAATATCCAATTCTTGGAAAGAGAGACAGAGATGGGGGGACAGACATGGCATTTAGTTGTCTAACAAGTTCGATTCTATCGCAATACAAATTCTCTTTGTTTCTTGTTAAGTATATGTTATAACGCATAATGATAGATGCACTCTTCAACTATCGATCTCACAACATGATAAAACCAGTGGAATTGCAGTCTTTCTTATTTGGGAGCTAGCTGATGACCCCCCTTCGGGGTTGAGTGTTTTTGAGGTTTGAGCGGGCCTACCTCAGCCATTTTAGATTTGAGCGGAGAAAATAAGGAACAATCTGGGGCCCACTTCTTTCACGTCAGAGTAAGTGGAAAAGCGATGAGGGGATGTGTATCGTGTAGGGATAAAGTTTCGAACTTTCAAATCTGTATCGAAAGCAAAATGGATCACTCCACTGATCAGACCTTGTACTTATTAAAAACATTTGAAAAGTCTGAAGAAATGGATAGGTGCAACGTTACTATCAGTGTGCTGATTTTTTCAATTTTTTTTTGGTTTTGTTTATTATATTTTAATCTCACTAGCTGTCTTATGTTTTTGCAGAAGGGCTCTTCTGCTACAGCGGAAGCTATCCAAAACGTCTTCGAGGTACTGTTTGCTTTTAATACATGTTTCATATTTGACATGATGAATGCACCTGCTTCTAGGTCGTATAATACATCTAAATAAATATCTCTTACACGACGCAATCATTTTACTTCTTTATGAAAAGTGGAGTCTGCCTGCCCACTTGATTAGATTGGTTAAATTCTCAAATATATTATCTCCAGAATAAGTAGATTGACTTTCTAGATGCAGAATATAGCTGGCTCCAACTTGTACAGCACCATCTTTTTGGGCGGCAAGAAAAGTATGGGAAAATAAAGGGTAAATACAAATCAACCGGTATTTTTTCTAACAATTTAACTAGGAAAAAAAGATAAAATCACCACCACATTTTTTTTTTTTTTTTCCTTCTCCTCTATTTTTGAACTCCATCGTGCTGTAGCACGGCAAAAAATTTCTAATAGCTCAGTCTCTATCATTTTAATGCTTAGAAATTCTATTGTCAATTCTGGAAATAATAATTCCGTACCCACCATTTTCAAGGACAATTTTTCTCCTTATGGTCGAGACTTTTTGGATCAAACTCCAACCGGAAGATTCTGTAATGGCCGTCTAAGCACTGATTACATTGATAATCGTTAATTCTTTCTACCCAACAAAAATTGATGTTCACATTTTGGGTTCTTAAAAGAATGTTTTTTTATCAGCTTCCTATATGGGTATCAAAGATTACGTGCCGCTATTTTTAGACCCAACTCTTGATCTCAAGGAGCTCATCTCTGGTGTGAAGACACCGTAATTTTTTGCGGTGTCTTGTGCAGACATAGCAAACATCGCGGTGTCTTTCTTGTGAGACACCGCAAAAATCGCGGTGTCTCTCTGGTGAGACACCGCGAAAAGACACTGGGATGTTGGTTTTGTCATTTTTCTATACGTCAGTGGTTAAATTGTTAGAAAAAATACCATAGTGGTTAACTTGTCATTGATCACAAACCACGATGATTGATTTGTCATTTACCCGAAAATAAACCAAATAACCATGAAAATAATAAGTACACCTCTAAACAATTGCTAATAAATAAAACACTTACCAACAAGAAATGAATAGGAAATCACGAAAGATTATTTTCTTTAGAACCATTTTTTTTTTTAAGTAATTTGATGTCATTATTTATACATATTGCTCGAGCTCCAATAACTTCAGAATAATTATGTATGCACTGAAAGAATTCTATAAACAGGTAAAAAATCTTAAATTGACAGTAAAATAAACGTTAATCATAAATTCATCAAATCTACTAGGCAGAACTCTAAATTTAAGACAAAATTAACAACGTGATTAATTTTGCAACAACCAAATAAATTCATGTAATGAGGGGCAAAATACAAGATATTTTCAAAGGGAAATTTCCTCCTTTTATATCTTCAAAGTTAGTTCGCTGTTAACAGTGATATTTGTGTAGTTTATTTTTTATAATTGAGAGTTTAATTTATTAGCGAAAATTGGTTAAAGATTGACTTGTAGCTCATCTTATACTTTCACCCAAAAATATTCCTAATTCACGTAATATTTTGGTTGGAATGAAATGAAAAATGACCTTTTTACTTGAAAATAAAATGTTGAAAATGTGAAAAAACAAACAGCTACAAACCCAAAAATCTGCGAATTGTCATTTTCTGTCTGCTCTTGGCTTACGCCTTTCATAATGAAACAGGGTCCATGCCGACCCATAGTATTTAAATACCTGATTAGTCAAAACTTAGAGCCAGCTGGAGTCCAATTATTTAAGGCCCGTTTTAAATGCTGCCATTTTCTTTATATGAAGTGCATAGTTGAAAATTAGACTTAAATAACCATGTGATTTGTAAGCTTTGTAAGGTCTATGCATGAATAACAAGAGACGACTCTTCCATGTGATTTAAACATGCTAAACGTTAATGATACTGTTAGGTTTCAAACATCCAACGTTTTATAGAAACACAGGGCATAGTCTTGGAACAAACTTCTTCGACAATGTACACATTTTTCACTTGACAATACCTTGAAATTATAGAGCATCGAACAACAAACAAATCACAAACACTAAAATACAACACCATAAACTCGGAAACCACAAGTTTGAAATCCCTCTCCATTTCTAAGAGAATTGCTTTTTCAGAATTATCTGTATTAAAAGTGGTCCATTTTGTAATTCCCAGATCTTTTTATTAACTCCAACCGTTCCCTTTAAAACTTCTCACACACTACTTTTCTCCAATTTATGAAACTACCATTAACCTCCTCTTATTATAAATAACACCAAAACGATTTTTGACATGTCCATCAGATCTTTCAATAAATGATAGACTGAAATTGATAACAAAAATAGTAAACAGAGGAATGGAGTAATAAGACGAAGAGTCTCGAAATCTCTTATTAAGGCTGGAAGTTGTGCACGCATCACTCTGAACGAACCTTGATATTTCTTTTTCATTGAATCCCAAATTTCTTTGGAGGTATCTTTGCAAGGAATAGTCTCCAATATTGAGCGATCAATTGCTTGGAATAGATAATTTTTGGCTTTGAGATCTCTCAAATTTTGCCCTTCAATATCTACCCATTGAGCATAAGTGAGGACAGTGTCTTTTGCTAGTTCTGTTACTACATTTTGAATAATTTGCCAATATTATTTAGACTTCAAGAAATTTTCCATTAGCATGCTCCAATGATCATAGTGATCATCAAACCGTGGAATAACAGGTTGAACAAAACTGTCAGAGGCTATGAATACTAATTGTTGCTGTGAGAAACCAAAAAGAAATCCATGCTAGAATGCTACTATACTCTAGAACCTTGACTTTTTTTTTTTTATATATAATGGCTATAATACCACTGATAACAAAAATAGTAAACAGAGTAATGAAGTAACAAGAAGAAGAGTCTGCATATTACATTAAAACATGAAGCCATATTATAGGCATCTTACAAAAAAGTTAATTGAATAAAACAAACAAACTAAAGAACAACCCTTAAAACACGCATTGAAACATTACATAAAACCTGCTAAAGACACTCTAAAAAAAAGGCATCAGAAAACATGCATAAAATATACATTAAAACACAGAGAGAAAGTATTCAGAAAACATGGAATGTCATCCTCTAGAAAACATGCACTAGTAGAATTTTTGTTTTGTAAAAGAAAAAAAAAATGGTGTAGTAGAATTTTTGTTTCTTAATTAAAACAAAAAATTAGGAAAAATTAAGAAAATAACTTTTAGAGAAATAAAATAATTCAATATAAAAAACTTCATGTTTGTCATTGCCTGTTAAACAGAAATAGAAATTAAACAATAAAAATAAAATAAAATAAAATTACTAAAACTAAAATAAAAAATAAAATATTAAATGACACGGCTCATAGATTTGTTTATGTTGGGTCTGCTTAGACATGTATTGCATCGCTTTTAGTAGGACAAAAAGATAAATCATAGAACACTTATACACAAATAGTAAGTTTTAAGGTTATCAATTAACAATGCATTTGTGGATAATATTCTTTTGGGAAAATGACAAATCAACCATCATCCTTTATTATTAGTGACAAACCAACCATCATTTTTTTTTGCTAATAATTTAACCACTGAACTTTAAAAAATTGCCGCCACGAACATCACCGTTAACTTTATGAAAATCGCAGTACAAAAGAACAATTTCCCATGGAAAAAAATGGAAAGAGCTCGTGATTTTAGAACAGATTTTCAGTGAAAAAGAGGTAATATTCATGGAGAATAGATTTAGAAGATTTCGGGTTTTATAATTTAGAAGATTTTATAAAAGAATGTTAATATTTTAGTTTTTGGATGATTTAAAATTGTTTTACACAGTTTGTTTGAGTTTTTCTACGAAGAAGAAAATGAATTTTTTTTTATTTGCAGACGAATCGCGGCGGATTGACGATGAACCGCGCCGACTTGATGACGAATAGCTGCGGCTTGATAACGAACCACTACGGTTTACTAAATGATCTACGGCAGACCATCAAAATTATAGTGTTATTTTTTTAAAAATATGGAGCCGCGACGGTTTGTAGACGAGCCGCCGCAACTTGACATTATCACGTTTAACAGCAAATGTGACAGCGATGTTATCGACATTATTTTTTTATAGTTCAATGGTTAATTTGTTAAGAAAAAAAAGATAATTATTGATTTATCTTAATAGTAAAGGATGATAATTAATTTATTATTATTTTTTAATCTACTAATGCTAAAGAAATACAAGTTGCATGTATGCGTATTCTTAGGTCAATAAGTCAGTAAGATAATAAAATAAGAGTAATTTTATGCTTATATTCTATTTTTAATTTATAATTTATAGTTGTAATCAATGATTTATTTTAATATTTTATGATATATTATAATAATTATATCAAATTGACATAAATGATATGAGGTAAGAATTGAGAGGTAAAGTTATAGAGTTAACCTAATATTAGTCTTAAAATAATAATAGCGATCTAATCTGGCTAGACGTTGGTTCAGACTTGAGCCTCGTTAAAATGATGGGACACCCATTGGTCAGAAAGTTCACCCCATAAGCCAACCTTTTGGCCTATCTTTTGTTTTTCTTCTTCATTCCCACATTGGTCGCGCGATTGAGATTTTTGCAAGAAAAAAACGTTGGGGCTTTGCAACTCGAAAGATTGGGCCATGACCCATGTGTTTACAAAGTGTAAATTTACATTGGTCCAGCCTTTCGGCTGACCCAATGATCCAAGGTCTACGAACCCAACTTTGAACTTACTGGCCAACCGAGTTTTGGACAAAAGTTTATGCTAAGGTCAGCCTATTGGACCAACTCTGACCTAAACTTGGGCCTCTTTTCAATGGACCATGTCGGCTTTGCCTCGTTTAGTGGTGGAGATCTTCCCCGCTCAAAAGTCCACTTCCACGAGCTTAATATATTTCAAAGACTTTACGCTAAGCTTTCCTTGGTCACTATATTACAAATATCATTGCACTAGTGGCAAAATGTGTAAGGTTGATTAGACTATTGTAATAAGTGTAATTAAAAGGGTATATTGGTATATTGGTACGATAAAATCATAATTACAGATCAAACATTCATCGGAAATTTCTTTACTACTTTATCACCTATAAAAAGTTATGTGTCAAGTTGGCTCACGAAAAATTTAAAAATCATGAAAAATTTTGTTATCCATGTTTTTTGTTATGTGGTTGATTAACAAGAAGGTACACAAATAAAAATAAATAAATAAAAACCGAATATGTATTGTATTAGGCAAGTGGTAACAGGCAGTTTTCTAATTGCTTAAGAGGACCAACCGAATTGGACATAGGTGAGGCTTGGAAAATTGAATTGAGAATCAAGGTAAGGAGAATCGAAGGTTTTAGAAAACCAATCCAAATTGATATTATAAAACAAAAAATTAACACCTTAGATCCTATAGTTTATGGTCAAAGAGAAGTCAACCACTCAAGAAATTTGACTAACAACTAAAACTATGAACTATGAAAAATTATCGCCGGCCACCTCGCATTCACATTTTCCATTCAAATTCGTTGACTTTAAGGCCTTGGTTTCGTTGACGCCATGAACCTTTGAACAGAGCCAAATGACGTTAAGTATCGGGCGACAAGGGCCCCCCTATTTGCCCGTTGGAAGACGAACGGACGTTAGAACAATTATCGGGTCAGGATTAAGAAAGGACGATCGTCTATGACCGCTAGATTGAGGGAGGGACGTCCCTCGCAACTAAAAATACAAAGACTAAAATATTAAAATTGTTAGATTTCAGAGTGACTCAAATTCTATTGGGCTGGGCCTATGGGCTCGCACTGTAAATCTCATTTAGGGTTTTGTTTTCGCTATAAATTGATGTAAGCTAGAGTCACAAAACTCGCGGTTGCATTTTGATATTCATAGTAAATTTATTCCTCTGCTTGTGGTTTTTTCCCTAAAGGATTTTTCCATGTAAATTTGGTGTCACCCATTGTATTTTATTTTTTCGATTATCTTTCGATCTCTAACAAATGATATTAAAGTTTTGGTTTCGAGAGTTTGTGTTTCCAAGTGTGTTGAAACAAATTCACTTCCTTCGTTCCTCATCGAACAAAGTTTGTGTAATTTTTTAAAAAATTACAATTTTTGGAAAAAGAAAAGGAAAAAAAAGAACGAGAAAATTATTCCCACTACCATTCGTCTTACTCATGAGATTTGTTCTCTCTATCGTACAACCGCCATAAAAAACAATTGTCCCATTTTTCATCTATGTTTGGAGTTCCTAGAGCAGTTGTATCTCTGAACAACAAGTTCAATCTTGGAGATTGTTTTCAGTTGAAATTCAAATAAGGTTTGAATTTTGTAATATTTGCGATTATTCTGGCGATTAGATTTGATTTAATTTTGGGAATGATTTGTAATATTCAACCTACGATCATCACTAGATTTTCATTTTTTGGGTTTTTATCTTGAGTTTGCTTATGGTTACTCAAAGCAAGGCTTTCGAATAAAAATCAAAACAACAAGACGGCTAGGACTCTTGATTGCTTGAAGCTCTGCTTCGAACAAGTGGGGGCGGGTGAAGTGAAATGTTCTCAGTGATAAGGAACTGGCGAACTCTGTAGTGTTTGTTTTTATAATTTTTATTTTGATATTTGAATAAAAAATAATAATAAGGCAAAATCGGAACCAAACCGAAACCGAAATTGAAATTGAAATTCCAGTTCAGTTCCGGTTGGATTCCACAAAATAGAAAACTCAGTTCAATTTGGCCATTGCCAAATGGAAACCCACTGGTTCGGTTCAGTTTCATATCAAAATTGAACCGAACTGGGTTTTGAACACCCGTAGTTAATTTATTAGAGAAAATAGTTTAACAGTTGACTTGTCATTGAAAACAAAGTACGATGGTTGATTTGTCATTTTTCCAAGATTATAATATAAAATTCAAGTGTAGTAAAATATAACATTGTGGGTTGTTATACCAATTACTTTAGTTAATCACTCTTAAACTATCTTCAACCACATGCAATCACGTAACAACTTTATTCCAAAACAATAATTATGGATTTAAAATAGTTAAACCCAATAATTTGATAATTACAAATATTATCAAAATAAAAAATGCATAAAAAATTAACCATAACCCAAGACCAGCTGGTATGGTCCATAGAAATCAAGTCAAGATCTGTCCCGCACTTGGTCAGTTGGCCTTGGCTTGGACTTTGGAACAACTCTAGACAAAAAAACATAATAATTTAAGATCTGACTCTCGGACATTAGACAATCAAGCCGACATTTGATATTATTATTTTTTTGAATTTTCAAATTGAGACAGCAGCTCAAAAATGATAAATCTACTAATTCAAATAAACATTCGCTCTCAACAATTTTGCCATTTTTAAAATGTTGAACTTCTGGATAGGATCGCGACCTCAATATCTTAAGCCACGACGTTAATGATATTTTGCCAAGACAATTATATTAGCACCACACAATACGATATTATATTGGTTGCGAAGCCAGTTGTACAAGTGCCGCCATATGTACTGACTTTCAAATTGGCTTGAACTAGTCCATTAGATAAAACACGTGTGCTATTTTCTATTTTAACGTAAGTGTGAGGCCGAATGAAGTTAAATTTGGATCTACCCATTAACTTTGGGTCAAATGACAAAGCTTACATGATAAAGTCCTAAACTTGATGCAACCACCCACTAAGATTATGTTGATTTAGAAACAAATGTAGAGAAAAGTGGTTGGAGTTCATGAATGAATTATGATCGTTGGATTATATGATCAATTGATATTAAATCATAAGAAAATTGACTATGATGAAAAAGAATCTATATTTTGTTATAGTTTTGTGGAGGAAGAATCATGACCGTTGATGTTCATCTGACGGTCATCATTAGCAGAACCATACGCATATCCACCGGGGAGCGTAGTAGGTGGGAAGACCAGGTATATAAATCGCCGCGTGCATATGGGGGTAGGTGGCTCTCCTCGGTTGCTAGATCAAATCACTGATTGTAAGAGCTTCCTTCCTCCTCCTTCTCTGTTCTTTTTCTTGATATTCTCTCTCCCTCTCTCTCTTTCTCTCTCTCTCTCTCGATTTCAGTTCGCTTTGCTGTTTTCCTTGAACTTTTGCGTATTTGTATAAATGTTGAGATGCTCGAACCATTCGCCGGAGTGATTATATGTCTTTACCTGTGGTCGTGATGTTAATGCTGATTTGTTTTGATGTTTTTTTGTTGTTCTGAATGAATTTGATCTTCTTAGTTGGATGTAGTATTACGAAAGCCATTGTTTCTGGCGAATTTAATCAGTGTTTTGGAGCTTCATTTGGTAAATTTTGTAAGAATCTTTAACGTTTGCATCGTGTTTGTGATATTGATGTGATTTTTTTCCTCCAAAATTTTCGTGGCCCGTGGAAGTTCGTTTATAAAAGGAGATGTTGTCGCGTGTTAAGTTATTTGTTGGTGCTTTTATTGATCTGAGTAAATCTTATACGCTTAATAATTAGAGGTGATGATACGTAAGCCATACTGTCCATCGGAGTTTCAATTTTTTAGACATTTTAGAATTAATTTATTAGTTTCTCAGAGCTTCATTTGGTCTTTTTACCATGAAATTTGTGAGAATGTTATTGTTATGATGTTTGTAACAAATATTCGATTTCTTTCCCTCTAAGATTGTTAGTCTTTTTGAGTCCATCTTTTATGAGAGGAGATGTCATTGGACTATTTGTTAGAGATTGGTGTGACCTGAATTCTAGGTGAGCCGGAACGAGATCATATCTAATATTATGATTTTTTATTTACTTTATATATTGATCTTAATATTGGATACAGATCCAACCTGACCCAATTAGAATTTGGGTCATACCAAACTTTAACACTATTCTTAAGGTAATTGGTGTTTTTATTGATCTGAGTGAATTTGATACGCAATTGGAAGTAATGATATGAGAGCCACTTGTCTAATATATTAGTCTCTTGGAGTTTCATTTGGTTTTGAATCTGCTATTTGTTTGGGATTGTAGATTATTGTTAGTTGGAATACCTTGTTTAATTATATTTATGCATTCAGCACATTTACTCCATGATAGAACATCGAGAAATAGAACTTTCAGTTACAATACATCATCTCAGAGGAGTTATTCTTCAAAGAATAACTCAGCCACGGCCTTAGTAGTCACACACACACATATATACTTGTAATTTCTCTTGTAGTGGCAAACAATGTCTCCTGGCCTTAATTCTATTGGCGAATGTAGAACATAAAATCTATGTTATGCACACGTAAAGGAATTATTGGGTGAGGCCAATTCATTGAGGGTACCTCAATTTCTTCCAATCGAGAGACTTGGCCTGCATGAAGCGATGGTGCCTAATAATTTCTCCGATTTGCAAGTTTTGGATTTGAATAAGTGGAAAAGGTCTTTACGAACTTAGTTTAATTCCCAGTATCCAGAGGCCAACAAATCCTATAATCCTTCTGCTTTAAAGTGTGAACTATGTTGTCCAATTTACTGGCATTGCATCTAAATTATCAACATTATTTTGATGCAGGCAGCCACATTAGAACCTGCCGATGCTGCTGTTTATGGTCAAACTCTTCTCGGACAGGAAATGCCTCGTGTAGCAAGAGGAACAGAGAGAGACCCGGTGAAGTGAGGGCACGAGATCTTTTGAGGTATGGCAATGTCCATGATCATGCACATATTTGTATGGACTTTCTTTTGTTAAATATGCGCATACACTCATTTTTTCCAGATAATAAATATGTGAAGTTACTAATTAGGTACAAAACTACTTTATGTACTTAGCTGGGTAACATAGATATCAACCTTTTACATGAATTAAATTAAGAATACAAGACATAACTTGAAATCTGGAAAAAATCACATAGATAGCTCTTACCAATACTCCCTTTAGCATAACTAAGTTATAACAAATTCTTCTAAAAGCCAATTCCAATGATGAACATAAATTAATTCTCTTGATAAATAATGTTGGATAAATTAGCCGCTAAGCTGAGTCCATAAGAGAGCCATTTCGCCTTATGAATACTATGAGAAATGATCGCCATAGAAGTTGATAGGAGTTTCCCTTTTTATTGTTCTTCCTCTTTCACTCCCTTTAGCTACACACTAGTATCTATTTCTTCCCTGTATCTTTGCAAACCTTCATTTCTGTTATCACCCATTATCATTAACCTTGTTCTCTTCAATCAAGAAGACAAAACTATCCAAACGAAGCTAATTAATTTAAATAATTAGTTGCTTCCACATGAAGAATTGTCCAATGTAGTCCTCTTTCCAACAATGTGAAATACTCTATCATAAGAACTCGGTACCCACATAACCTTGATAAACTCGTCACTTTGATCACAATGTTCTTTTAAGGATATCTTGTGTCTTGTATGGCTTATAATTGTACATCGTGTTGATTGTAAGTGGATTCATTAATTTTGCTTTGTAACTATCATTAATCTGTAAGCAATACATGTGCAGAATTCATTGTGGAAGATTTGTAGCAGGAAGTTTCTGTGCATAATTGAAGTCCATCATTTATAATTCTTTCTTATCTCTATAGAAAACATAGATACAAATACATTTACTCACAAACTAGTCCGATTTCCTTGCATCATATTCAAATTAATCATACAAAATTCCGATTTTATCTTTCACAGTCCGTTCTGCATCTTTTCAGGTTCAAATCTCCACAGAGCAACCAGATTGGACATACCCAGAGAACTCACTTGGCGTCGCAATTCTTTTTAGTTTACCATTTTGATCTTGAACCGTGAACAATCCATGCTGCCCACCTTGATAATCTGAACCGGACAGAAGGGTCAGGTTGCCCAGATTAATCGCAGTCACTCCAACTCGAATCGCCGAGTCAAACTCGGACCAGATAAACAAACTCCCATCTTTCCCGACTCCGACGCATGATCTCGGACATTCAGTCGTCTTCCAGGCTTCCTCAACTCGCCTCCACTGACCACTTCCGATTTGGTAAACTTCAGCGGTTCTCTCAAATCTTCCTTGGTTTTCTGTGCAGTATCCGCTAACCACCCAGAACTCGGATCCGATGACTACCCCTTCGCACTCGTCTCGCTCCTGCTTCATCCTAGTCAACTCGTCCCATTGGTCCCTGCTGACGTCGTATACCCATGCCGAGTTCAACGCATTCTTGCATTTGTCGTGACCGCCGGCGATGTAGATAAAACCGTCCTTCTCGCTTGCGGCGAAGAAAGACCGGTTGTCCGGCATATCCTTTCCTTTACTCCATCGTTGAGTTGTGAACTCGTAGACGAAGACGTCCTTTACCGGGTCGTAGCTCTTCGGGTCCCAGCCACCCATGAGCACCAGCTTCCCTTCTGAGCTTGTGGCACGGCAGAACAAGGGTAGTCCATGGGGGTACTTTGGAACCGAGCTGATTCGGATCCATTCGCCACTACCCGGGTCAAACACAGAGATTCCATAAGCTAAGGTTGAACCCGTTTTGGTCGCACTGTGAGGGGATTGAACAGGGAGTGATTGAATCAAGCAAGCTGCTTTCTGGGTTCGGCCAGTCTTCTTCCTGTGATGATAGAATTCCTTGCTATGAAGAAGCTCCCTCCAGCTCCGGCAAACTCCACCGGCTTCCCCATGAGTGGAGTAGTGCAAACGCGTCAAGCACTCGAGGGCTAACTCCTCAGGTAATCCAGGTATTAACTCGGTCATTTTTGTTCGTAAAGTGATTAGAGAGAGAGAGAGAGAGAGAGAAGTGGAGTTCCTATTTTTACTCAGAATAGTTATTTATAAACCTAAGGTGGCAAAGAAAAGATGACTTGGCTCACAGTTCCCGCTATAATAGGCTAGACAACATCATCAATCAGCGGTTGCCACGCGCCGCAAATAGATTTCGATTACATAGCAAGTTGAGTGATGTGCACATCTATGTGCCTGGTTGCAACTTGTGGGTCAAACCCTTAAAAATATCCAATTCTTGGGAAAGAGAGACATAGAGATGGGGGGACCGATATGGCACTTAATTGTCTAACAAGCCCGATTCTATTGCAAAATAAATTCTCTTTGTTTCTCGTTAAGTACATATAATAACGCATAATGATAGGTGTACTCTTCAACTATTGATCTCACAACATAATAAAACCAGTGGAATTGGAGTTTGGTTTTTGGGGAGCTAGCTAATGACCCGCCCTTCGGGGTTGAATTTTGAGGTTCCAGAAGTGACGGGAAGTGGGCCCAACTCCGCCATTTTAGACTTGAGCGGAGAAAATAAGAAGCAATTTGGGGGCCCACTTGTTCCACGGTGGAGTAAGTGGGAAAGCGATGAGTGGATGTGTAGGGATAAAGTTTCCAACTTTGAAATCTGTATCGACAGCAAATACATCATCACTCACAGATCAGGCCTTATACTTTTTAAAATTGTTTGAAAAAGTTTGAAGATATAGATAGGTGCAATGTTTCTATCACTGTGCTATTTTTTTTTTCAATTTTTTAATGTTTTTTTATTATATTTTAATCTCTCTCGCCATTTTATTTTATGTAGAAGGGCTCTTCAGCTACAGGGGAAGCAAACCAAAAAGTCTTCTAGGTACCGTTTGCTTTTAATACATGTTTCATATTGAATGCACCTGCTTCTAGGTCGTATAATATATACATCTAATTAAATATCTCTTACATGGCGCAATCATTTTACTTCTTTTTGGAAAGTTGAGTCTGCCTGCCCACATGATTAGATTTTTGGTTAAATTCTCAAATATATTATCTCCAGAATAAGTGGGTTGGCTTTCCAGGTGCAGAATAAAGCTGGCCTAAAACTTGAAAGCACTATCTTTTTGGGCGGCAAGAAAAGTGTTGGAAAATAAACAAAACAATCCCTGAACTAAAAAAATAATAACAAGTCAACTATTAAACAATTTTTACTAACAAATATAATATTTATTTATGAGAAACTAATGGAGCAAATATCGTGGTTATTTAAAAAAAAAACGTTGTCTTTTTGTTGTGGAAAGTGAGTTCTTGAAGTAAGAATCAGTCAATATTAATTTCCTCTAAGGAAAAATAATTTTTTGCAGAGGAAAAATGTCTTTGAAATCAACTTGTGAATTATTTTAAGTAATTTAACGATAATATTCTTACATATTGTATAAACTTTAATAATTTTAGAATAACTAAATCTGCACTAGAAGAAGGTTACAGCAAGTCGATACTCTTCAATTGACAATGAAATGAGTGTTCATTAAAAATACATCGAACCTGTAGTATTTGGCCCGTTTTTGTCCCACAAAAAAAAAGAAAAAAATATTATGGCATTGATTTGGGAAAAAATGAATTAGGAAACGTTTTCCCCCAAATCTGCATTCTGAACGAGCGTTGCGAGAGGAGGGGAGACCTTCCGAATTCCCTCCTCTCCTTCAATTCTCAAGCATTTGATTTCGCTCCTTCCTTGCATCGTTCTCTCACAATCTCTCAGCTCTCGCCATTGCAATTTCCTTCCCAAGCATTGCTATATTTCAATTAGTTGTAAGTGGGATTTGGAGCTCTGTGACGAGCAATCTTCGCCTTCGGTAAGCTATCCTTTTCTTCATTTCCACCATTGAAATCGCACAAATCCAACCGGTAATTAAAATTTCAATCATGGAATCGAATTACAAGGTTGGATTTGTGCGATTTCAATGGTGGAAAGAAGGTGGATTTCGCAATTGTAATCGAAACTCCCATAGTTGGAAAATCAGGGAGTGTTAGAGGTAAAAAATTGAATCTTTCCTTTCCGTTTTCGACTTTGTTTACTGCTGTTGATCTGGATTTTGGAATGGATGGAATTTGGCAAACCTTGTTGCGTGAATTCCGTCGACATTGAGGTGTCGGAAAGCAGCTCAGCAAACGCAAAGCTGCGGCGCGCCCTATGCTTGACCGTCAACTCCGGTCTTAGGTTGACTGGCCGAGACGGGGAGTCTTGCCCAAAGTTGGGTTTGTTTGCGTCGCTGAACGCAATTTGGCTTGAAGTTTTGGGCTGCAGTCCATCATTTATTTCAGACCTATTTTGGGCCAGTTGATTTTAAAAATAAGTGGACATTTTTATTTATAAAAATTTGATCAAAAAATTAATGCTTTAATTTTGGATAAGTACCAATAATTATTATCTGTGGACGTTGGATTTGGGCTATTCAAATTATTGGATTCTGATCAGTATAAGGTCACTTCGAGGTAGAAATTTAATTTATGCACTGCATTGCATAATTTTTTTAAAAGTGAATATTTTGAGACAAGTTTCATATCAAAATGATGCTTCCATTTTTATAACCGTCGAATTTTTATATCATATTTTATTTTCACTGTTCACGTTTCCAACTAAGCATGCCTATAAATATTTGTTGATCAACTTGGTCATGCGAATCGAGTTTGGTCAACCCAATTTAGAGTTTATTTTATTTTCACACATTCTACCGTGCGTAATGTGTTTGTTTGTGGTGATAGGAGATTTTTCAAATGTCATTGAGTTCGAATCCCTAAAGTGCAAATAGGTAATGACACAGCTGTATGTGCCGTGTCTTTGGGTTGCGAATCCTTAACCCTGATTAGGGTATTATTTAGCTTTTGCGATCGTCGAACATCGCCTTTATTCTGTTATATGCTTTTAGCATAGTGTGCTCGAAGTCTGTGAATGACTCCATTTTCACTGTGATTTTTAATTTGTACAACAATGACTTATTTTAATTATGTACCACATATTACATCTTTTTCTGAAAGGAATTTATAAAACATGAGTTATAAATTCATGCATGCTTAAACATCATTTTTACTAAGTTTTTCCTTGAAAACATAATCCCTATTAAGTTTAATCAACTCACACTAATGACAGTTCTTAAGATTTTATCAGCCAGTCTTCCAGTTGCCCAATTAAGATTTAGCCTCGACAAGGATTTTATTTTATTTTTTTCCTGTAATAGTTTATCCTTGAGAGACAATTTTGCGAGGTATATTTTATTTGAACAACTGTAATCTTATTTTTAATTTCTGCACAATTATTTGTTTTGGATTATATTACTATGCTATCGGATATCACTGTTGGACATGTTAAGCCCATGTTTGTCGGGCCCTGATATAATATTAATATTTTAAGTATTCTGCTATGAATTAATAAAATTTAAGAGAAAAAAACGTTGGGCGATTCGGTTCTTCGGGCGAGTCGTTCTCGTTCTGTCTCGGGTCCCTTTTGCCTTTTGGGTCAAGACAAAACTCACTCGACAAAAACTTAAATTTAGACAAAATTAATGACATGATTAATTTTGCAACTAAAAAAATTAATGTAGTATGCGACAAGTTGAAAGATATATTCAAGAGTAATTTTTCTATTATTTCATTTTCAAAATTTGTTTGTTGTTAACGGTGAGGATTAAGTAGCTTATTTTCTATAGTTGAGTATTTTATTTATTTACGAAAATTGATTAATGGTTGACTCATCATTGATTCCATAATTCAGTAGTTGTATTGTTAATTTTTCAAAAATATTCCTAGATCACAAATTATTTTGGTTGGAATGAAATGAAAAATGGCCTTCTTACTTGAAAATAAAATGTTAAAATGTGTGAATTGACCTTTTCTTTAGGCTCTTTTGACTTTCATAATGAACATGGTCCATGCCGACCCATAGCATTTAAATACCTGATTACTAATTAGTCAAAACTTAGAGCCAGCTCCAGTCCAATTCTTCCCGTTTTAAATGCTGCCATTTTCTTTATATTAAGTGCAAAGTTGAAATTTAGAGTAAAAAAATAGCCATGTTATCTGTAAGCTCTGTAAGGTCTACGCATGGAAAACAAAGGACGACTCTTCCATGTGATTTAAACACGCTAAGCGTTCATGATCTTTCAATTAGTAATAGACTTGTGTTGTTTTAGGATTTTCTGCAGTAATTTCTCTCCTATTTGTAGGGTCTGCTTCATCATGCCTTCGCACTATTTGTTCATCATGTGACCTCTGTTTGAGTTTGTTTGCTTAGAATTTCTAGACTTTAGAACCTCTCCAATTTGGGTTGTGAGTTGCAGACCTCTGATGTAGCTGAAATTTTCTGTTTCTGATTACATGATTTAAAGAAGTTGATCATCTATGTTTGTTATATATGTTGGGAGTAATATGCCCAACAATCAAATGTAATAGAACACTTTTGTAATATATGAATAAATTTATATTGATTGATATTATGTTAACATTTTATATTATATTTTATAAAATTCATAGAAAATTCCTTGGTTATTTATGCTAACTTTATATTAGCATATATATTGTATATATGTGGGATAAAATATAAAGAGTAATAACTAAAATATGTCCATGACTTATATTTGAAGTAAGGAATCTTCAAATAGTTCATAGTCATAAACATAGTTTATCTCATTAAGAATGTATAGTCATATCCCGACTAAATATGTAGTGACATAAGATAAATATGTTTTATATAATATGATTATATAGGACTGGACCAGATATAATTACATTGTTCTAATAATTTCCGTTAGATATAGAACAATTAATTTTATCATAATGATGGTCATATATGTATGATCTTAATTCGTTGTATTTAATAAACTCCTATTTTTGTTTTAATTTATTCTTTGATTTACTTGGTAAAGTTTTGTACAAGTTACGATTCGTATACCTTGTATATTGGGACTAAATTAAAATGAATAGCTGATAATGTTAATATCGATACAATGAAATCCATTCCATAGATTCCCTTGTTTGTTAGTTCAAGGATTGAATAATTTGCGCGCAATTCATAATCGTTATGAATTAATTATTCAATTAAGAACTAATAGTAGTCAAGGAAAAAGAAGCAATATGAGAGGTTAACGGATGATAAACCTAGCTCTATTGCGAATCTAAATGGAGAGTTAATGCATATGTAATGACTATATCAATGGACATTACTTTAAGTAAAAATACTCTATAATTTTGAGAATGCAACTCTAAGTATTTAGTGGAATTACTTTAGAGTTAATAATTATGTTAATTAATATAAAGAGTTTATATTAGTTAACAAAATATTATTGGAGCTTAAAACTATAGGTCCATCGGTCTCTTTGTCACCTTCTATCATTATTCGAATAATAGAAAAATGAACAAATAAGATTAAATAATTAATTATGAACACACATATATACCGAAATGAAAGACATACCACGCGCACAGTTTTAAGGGGCGACGGCCCGAGAGGCATGGCTGGAGGAATACGTTGGCTGCTTCCAACAAGGTTTCTGCCAATTAAAAACATGTCATTACATGAAACAAAATAAAGTAAAAAAGTGGAATTTGCGTTCAACGGAATGAACTTACAATCGGAATGTCGTATCTGGTGCGTCAGAGGAGGATGACGCGGATGCTAAATGGGTTGATCGCCTCTCACCTGGGTTAAGGACTGCCACCATCTCACGATGCCACTCGGCAGATTGCATATGCCATTGTTGTGCTATGGCCCACCTATCTTCTGCGAGCTTGGCCGCTTCTTGTATTTGGACTTGTTGCATTTGCAGTTGCTCCTGCATTTTGTGCATTTGGGTCATGGACATATGATGGAGCTCCTCCGTCCTGCTCATCTAAGCGAACGTCTCATCAGGCATCCAACTAAAGTGAGATGACTGAGGAGGAGGAGGTTGTTCATGCAACGAGACTGAATGCCTAGGCTCTGACAGGGGTGGATGTGTTGCTTCCTTCTTGGACTTGCGCATCCATTCCCCTCCAGTTTGGGTGATACCCATTCGGTCCAATAATGAATTGTTGTAAATGTCATTGACCGACTCTTCAATTCTAGGTTCCGTCTGCGAGATGGGAACCCCAAACTGCTCAACGATACTCTGGATGAGCCAGTTGTACGGCAGTGACTTCGCCGAGTTGTTGAGCACCTCTTGCATGTGGCTCACGATGATATATCCGATGTCCACCTTTTGTCCCGTGAACACCTTCTCTAGCATATAGAGATCCATGCTGATAACAAGGTCTCGATGCCCATTCCGAGGCAAAATTGTGTACGTCATTATCAGGTGGATCAATCGGGCTAAGGTATTCAACTCCTTGCCCTTTGGCTTGCTGTACTCGGCAACCTCGAGATCCTTATGCAACAATCTAATCACCGCTAACCCACGTCCTTGTTTGACGAATGGTGGCTCCCGAGCCATATGATAATATTCATCGCTTGGCTCCTCCAGTACACATCCAAGCATAATGTTGACATCATTGGAAGTGAACCTAACCTCCTTTCTAAAAATATATGTATGCACCTCTAATGGTTGGGTGGAAATTCTCAAATTTGCATAAAACAATCGTATAACTCTCTCGCAATAACTGCCCCTCATCCGGCACAACCCGGCTAACCCAGCAGCCTCAAACATACGATCAATTCCCATCCCTGCGAATGAGTCCAAATCTACTATCTTTGACACAATAATTCTACGGTGTTGTATATCTTCTACGTACCGTGCTTTGCAATTCGGGTTCCAATATAGTTTGGACCTTGAACCCACTTGAACGGGTTGGAACGGGACCAAGGAGCATCCGGCTTCTCCTTCTTCAGGCTCAGCGGTTTCTTCTACCGCCGCCACTGCATCGGCTTCGAACGACGCAGTTTGAACGGGTTCAATTGCCTCCATCGTTGCCTTCCCACGCTTCGAGGTCAATTTCTTAGTCCGGGATTGCATTCTGATAGTTGAGAGTAATTCACCAACCTGCAATATAATAAACCCACACAACATTTCTAAGTTAGCATAACAGTATTTTCTCATAGCGTCGCTTGGATAATAAAAAATGTAATGAAACAAAAACAAAATTCCAAATTCATTTCCGATAACAGATTATTACCCCAATACTTATCTCCAAAATAATTTCAAGCTATAACTATCGATTTACAAATTTAACTTGAATATTTCTTGCATGGTATAAGTCCTTAAAACTTTCACCAATACAACAATCTCAATGTACACTATGGTTTCACCTTTAAACAAGACCAACATCTAAATTCCTAGTTTTCACCTATAGTCTGAGAGCAAAATAATAACAGCTAGGTGTGAACCAAACTCAACAATAGTTCAGGAGCATTAACCAACACATTCAATAAATCCATAATTTTCTTTCTCCCCTACTGTTCAATAAACGAAAAGCAAGACAATAACATCTAAAAGTTTAGCGCGCAATCAAAACCAATTTTTCCAGCCAAAACAATTGAACCAAATCGCAACATTATCAATGCCAACGCAAAATGACAAAACACAACAACGTAAATGCTGTAGATCAGAACCCAAAAATCAAAACACGATCGGCTATTTTCTCTTCAACCAAAAACTAAGAATCGACATTTATACCTCAATCAAAAAAATGGAGAGCGGCAAATCGTCGGCACTGTCCTAATCACCAGGGGGTTCGACACTCGTTCGTCGTTCTGGCGCTGCTCGCCTTTCAGCCGGACGAAAGTCGGTCGTCGTCGGCAGGTTCGCTCGTCGCGGTTCTGTCGGCTGACTCGTCGGGTCGCTGCTCGTAGCTCGTAGCTCGTCGCGCTCCCCGCTCGTCGGGTCGCTGCTCGTAGCTCTCTGCCGATAGGGTGAAGGCGAAAGCAAATCGGGTGAAATTGAAATTGGACGAAATTTAGGTATATATATACATTATGGGGCCATCAGCTTTTTTTAACGGACAGCAATGGTGCATTTGTCATTTTCACATACGTTGGTGATTAACTTGTTAGAAAACATACCACAGTGGTTAACTTGTCATTGATCACAAACCACGATGGTTGATTTGTCATTTTCTCTTTTAATTATTTAATAATGATCTTTAACTACTCGTTTTTTCTCACTCTTATTATTTACTTCTCTTAAATATAATATACTTTTATGTCATTTAATAATCGAGGCTCATAAATTCTTAATAATTTAAATTGATATATCACTTTTAAGGATTTAAATTTACCAAACATTTATCTTTTTTTTTTTCAGTTGATTATTTTAAAAGCATAATTAGCAGTGATTATTAAAAAGGCTAAAACAATTGATCTACAACACAATAAAGAGATTTGCAACGAATGATTGATCTATAATTATGAATTTATCGCTGATAATCTGCAATTTAGTGATTTACTAAATTATCAATTACATCTCTCCTCCTATCGAATATATAAAGAGTTGTTTCATTTAAGCATCCTCAGTTCAATTGTGAATTGTTGCAGCGAAAATTTTGTTTTGTAATTAAAACTAGAAATTAGAGAAAACTAAAAGAATAATTTTTTAAGAAATAGAATAATTTCATATCAAATAATTTTATTATCCGCGCTACTCATATTGAAGTTACTGTTCATACAAGAGTACTATTCATAAATTACTATTCACCAACACTATTCATGCTGAAATTATTATTTATGCCAGAATTACTGTTGAGCCTTAAATGGTTGCGAGCATGTTGTTTCAAACGTTGTAAAGTCCTAGTTGATCGTCGACCTTTGTTTTGTCTCAATTACTATTGAGTGGTTCCGGTTGACCACTATGATGCTTTGTCGACACTGTGTGGTTCAGATGGCATTGATTATGTTTCCTTGATTGCTGAGCGGATCGGGTCGAGTTTGTTGTATTCCACTTTTCGTCATCGTATCTTGTCGACCAGTTGGACTTGCGGATGGTGTGTTGGGGTGCCGAGTCGACTATGATTGCGTTTGGTTGACTACCCCGTTTATTTCTCGGAGTTGGGTTTAGCGAGCTCCATTCGACTTCGTAAGCTATGTCATTCTCGGCGCTAGGTGTAAGGAACTCGTCATTCCTCGTTTAAGTCAAGAAGTCATGTGTTGATCCTTCCGATTGGGGTTAGATTCCAATTTAGTTTTGGACTCGTGGTTATCCCTAGCAACCATCTTGAAACTCGAGTCTTGTTTGAGACTATTCAGTTATCCCTTGTGTGATTGATGACATTTTGACATTGGTCTTGTTATAGGTTTCGGAGATGTCAGTGATGCGACCTTCACTATTGATAGCGCGTGGAGTTGGTTAGTTGATAAAAGTATCGTGCTTGCCTATGAGCTAGAGATTTTTATACTATATGCACTACATTGTATCATGGTTTTCAAACCATTATTTTGTAAGTTGCCACATATGAAAATATGAAAGGGATTGTTCGGCAGCACGTCTATTTTTACGTATATGTACATATGTTTTCTTATATTTAATTGATCGTACATGGTATTATGATGTTTTAGTTATCTATATATTTGGTTGAATGAATCCTCTTAATGCTTTGGGCAATCTGAGTATCAAAGCATCACGAGGGTATCCCATGAAACCTTCTGCTGCATAAATAGTGTCGGTGAATAGTAATTGATGAATAGTACTAGTTAATAGTAATCCAATATGAACAGTGCCGCAGCCAATAATGAATAGTATCATATCGTTTTCCTACGAAAAACACCATGTTTTCGCCCGATTTCGATTTCTAATGACAAATAATCTTATATAAACTCCTATTCTACAAACATAAGCCATAAATTTTCCTCGGATTCTAGTTTCCAAACTCGAATCCGAAGCCAATAAAATTCAAAATTTTAAATTTGAAAACAGATGAGAAAAACTTACCGATTCAAAAACCGCTTTCACAAATGTCACTCGCGTGAACCTATTGTCGAAAGTTGAAACCGTAATGGTCCCGCTCCCTCCCCTATCTCTGCTTCTTCCTCTCTTCTTCTATTTTTTAATTATTTTTTATTTTAATAATAAAATATATAATATATTAAAATTATATATTATATATTATGTTATTCCGATTCAAAATCGGGTTTAAATCGTGACTTGCACAAAACACTAACAAAAAAATAATTCTTTAATCAAAATAATTTACCAAAAATATTTTCACAATTAAATTACCGCTCGGTAAAAATTCAATATGACCATTTTTTTACTATTTGATTGAAAAATCACACGTGGCCGCTAAACGAAAAAACGAGTCAACTTTTCAACGCTTGACCAAAATTTACTCGAAAAATTTACATATTGTAATTTAAAAAAAATTATTATAAAAATCTCAAATTTTTCATCTTAAAAGAAATTTCGTCTCAAAATTTAAAATAAAATCAAAAGCACAAATTCTAGGAAATTATCTACTCAGTGTGATTGCCTTAATCTCACGATATGGATTGTCTTAATCTTATACATGCATCACGATATGGATTGCCTTAATCTCATACACCCGAACATATGTTATGCATATGTCAGCAATTTCATAAACTCTATCATGATGTATGTACAGTCCATAACAATATAATGAATTTAAACAATACAACTGTCTATAGCAATATATTAATGAATATTTCATGTATTGATTCTAACAATAATTTCAACAAGAATTTGACAGTAATTGAAAACATAAAATCTCATGATATAGGGCTTCCACTGGCCACCGCATCCTATTTTTTACCTCTTGAAGAATTTCCTACGGTTGAATTTCCTAAAGCGTAACTTCTCCCAATCTATACGAGTAACTCCTCTTCCTTCACCCTCACTCACTTGCCTCCCACTTTCTTCTCCCTTCACACTTTTCTTTCTTTCATTCATTTGATGATTTTCTCTTCATCCATTAAAGTTTATTTATAGGCAAGGAACATACAATAAGATCATGCCACTTGGAGGAAATTAGATAGATAGATGTCACTTGGAGAAAATTAGGTATTCAATTTTTATTTTAAAATTTATTTCTTTTATATATTTAATCCATTTATTTCTTTAATTAATCAGTTCACAATAAATCTTAACCAAATTTCCTCTTAACAAATTCCAATAATTTTCATAAATTTCTCATTTAAGCAATTCTAATCATTTCTATTTTATAAATCTTTGATAAAATATCAATTAAATATCCAAATAATCCCTTATCCAAATTACATCCAATTCTCTTTACCAATTAATCCAAAAATCTCCATTTAACAAATTCTAATTTCCATCAATTAAATCTTCTATAAATATCCAACATTCCCTTATCCAAATTTATACTCACTTAATTTTCCAATTTTCCTTACTTTATTATGTTCTGGGAAATCGGGTATTTTATCCCATGAGAAAATGATCCCACAATTCATAAATAATATATTTCTAATTTTGATAAAATTCCAGGGTATTACATTCCTAGCTCCTAATATAAATTTAGTCCTCGAAATTTGTTAACTAAATAACTCTAGGTACTTAGCTTCCATATCTTCATTTCTTTCCCATGTGGCTTTTTCAGTTGAATAATTTTGCCATAATACCTTAACTAGTGGAATATCGTCCTCGAAATTTGTTAACTGAATAACTCTGGGTACTTAGCTTCTATATCTTCCTTTTTTTTCCCATGTGCCTTCTTCAGTTGAATGGTTCTTTTATAATACCTTAACTAGCAAAATCTGTTTATGTCTAAGCTCTTTTTGTAATATCCTGAAATTTTATCGGAATTAGAAATATATTATTTATGAATTTTGGGATCATTTTCTTATGAGATAAAATACCTGATTTCCCATAACGAAATTAAGTAAAGAAAATTGGGAAATTAAGTGAATATAAATTTGGATAAAGGGATGTTGGACATTTATTGAAAATTTAATCGATGAAAATTAGAATTTGTTACATAGAGATTTTTGGATTAATTGGTAAAGATAATTCAGTGTAATTTGGGTAAGAGATTATTTGAATATTTATTGAAAATTTAATTTATGAAAATTATTGGAATTTATTGATTAAAGAAATAAAATTTAAAATGAATAAAAATTGAATACCTAATTTCTTCCAAGTGGCATCTATCTACTTTCTATCTACTTAATTTCCTCCAAGTGGCATCTATTTACCTAATTTCCTCCAAAAAAGAAGAGTGTGAACGGAGAAGAAAGTGTAAGAGTTATTTGGATATGGTGAGAAAGTTTGAGAGAAATTGTGAGTGAAGGAGTTACTTGGATAGATCGGGAGAAGTTATGTTTTGAGAAATTCAACCGTAGGAAATTCTTCAAGAGGGAAGAAATAGAATGTGGTGGCCAGTGGAGGCCCTACATCACGAGATTTTATGTTTTCAATTACTGTCAAATTATTGTTGAAATTATTGTTAGAAATAATCGTTGAAATAAATGTTAAAACTATTGTTAGAATTAATGCACGAAATGTATGGATTGCCTTGTTTTCATTAATATATTGCTATAGACTATTGTACTACTTTAAATTTCATTATAGTGTTATGAACTGTACATGCATCACAATAGAGTTTATGAAACTACTTATTAATAAATAAACCAATAAACATAAATAGGTGTATGAGATTGAGATGATAAATAGGTGTATGAGATTGCACCTTCGATTCTTCACCAATTGGTCCCACCAAATACTCGCATAGTCGATGAATTCCATTATAACCAATTTAAGTTTCTTCTCCTCCGTGTAGTTTTGGCCCTCAAAAATCAAATCCACCTTTCGTTCCCATTCGATATATGCTTCCGGATCACTCTTACCTTGGAATGGCGGTATTTTTACTTTGATATTGCTTAAATTGTTATCTTCTCGGTCCATTCGGAAATCTCTTCTCCTTTGATTATGACCTTCATCCTCATTATATTCATCTCGTTCAAAATTTCTCCTTTCTCGGCCATTTTGTGGAGTTAGTGTTTCCAAATGCTCTATCCTTAAGGCTATGTCTCGAAATTGGTCTTGCATGGCCCTCATAAACATCCTTAGATCAATATTTGCCTCCTCTCCACTCCCACTCATTTTTTTTATCAAGAATTACAAGCACGTAAATGTAAAGAAAGAAGGAAAAAAAAATTACAATAAAGCAAGGTAAATTGTAAAAAAGAAGGTAATTGAAGTGCGATAAAGTAAAATGCAATAAAGTAAATTGCGTGGAATGATAGGCTTACACTCTTGCCTTTTACCACTCGTTCCCCGCTTTAAGATCTTTCGGAACAACTCAATCAAGGAGTAAAGTATTCAACAAGCAAAAATCAAGAAAGTTCAAACTTTTTCAAAACTTATAATCCAACTTTCTAAAATTGATTTAAAATCAAACTACTTATTGTGATTAAGTAGTTTAAGGAGCTAATACCTTGAATTTGGAATAAGGTATCAAAGATCTTTTCTCAAAATGGAACTTTTTTTTTGACATGAATCGGAAAAACAAAAAATAGATCAAAGACTTGAGAGAGGATTTGCACTCTTTGAGATGTAACAAACAATGTAATTTTTTTTTCGAAATGGGAAGATGTTTTCTTTCCTCTTTTTTTTTTTTTGAATAGGTGAACAAAATATATCAAAGAAAATAACCTTGATAGATGATTGAAAGAAAGAAAAATAACTTTTTTTTTTATATAGATGAATCAAAAACAACAAAGAAATATAGAAGAAGAAATTGATAACAAGAAATCTAAAGATAGCACATTGAATTCGTTCGAGCCAAAGCTCTGATACCAACCTAGGGTATTAACGAACTCTAGACCCAACAACAAATGCGGATTGATGGCGAATCGTCTTACGAATCAATAAAGAAGTAACTTGACCCAAACCAAACTTGTTGGTTGAACCAAAGTTATCAAGAAGAGTAGCTTGACCCTAACCAATTGAGTTGGTTGAACTAAAACTATCAAAGTTTGATCTTCAAGATGGATGCTTGAAAAGACCAAGTTCTTCCAAAGAAGATAAAGAAAGGAAAACCTCACAAGTTGTATTCTCAAAATCAAGTGCCTTACAAATGGAACTTCTAAGCCTTTATATAGGCAATTCTCCACTAAGAAAATATATTAAAATATTCTAACTACCATTCTAACGCATCATTCTCAACTAATATTCTAACCCACCATTCTTCACTAGTGGGTTTTGGTAGAGTTGGCGGATGACGAGGCGCGTTGACGGGGCATAATGACGTGATGCGCTGATGGCCACACGAACTAGCACGTGGGCTCCACCAAGTTTCGAGTAGGTGCGTGTTGCTGGTGTTGTTGGACTTGTAATTCCTCTTCGTCAATGCTCAACAAATTCACCGCATGAAAAATATATGTCTTTACCTATTCCTAATAAACCTTGGGTCGACATATGTATGGATTTTGTTTTGGGCTTGCCTAGAACACAAGGAGGTAAAGATAGTATTTTTGTAGTTCTTAATCGATTTAGTAAAATGGCTCATTTTATTGCTTGTAATAAGACTAATGATGCGATGTATGTGGCTAACTTATTCTTTAAAGTAGTTCGTTTGCATGGTATTCCTAGGACTATTGTTTTCACTAAGAAAATATATTAAAATACTTTAAAAGATAAAACTAGTGGGTTTTGGTAGAGTTGACGGATGACGAGGCGCGCTGACGGGGCATGTTGACGCTATGCGCTGATGGCCACACAAACTAGCACGTGGGCCCCACCAAGTTTCGGGTAGGTGCGTGTTGCTGGTGTTGTTGGGAACGCGCTGCGTATACTGCAGTGGTCCTTTGAATAAGTAACACATCTTTGCCTTTTTGGACTTGTAATTCCTCTTCGTCAATGCTCAACAAATTCACCGTCCTTGGCTCTTCACATGTAGACTCTTTACCATGGATTTCTTCAATCAAAAGTTGAAGTCTCTTATTCATCTTCCTTGTCTTTGCTCTAGTCATTGGTCCTTCGATGTTTTGCAAAGAATCTTGGCCTTGGGTCGCATCTTGGTTCTTTATTGGCTCTTGGATCTCTACATGTGGTAAACACTTTTCCCATTGTTTCAAATTTTTTCATATAATTGGTCTTAACAATGTGCATAGAGTTCGATTAACAACTTTAGTTTGCCCATCTGTTTGAGGATGTGCCACGGTAAAAAATACAAGATTAGTTCCAAGTTTATTCCACAAGGTTCTCCACAAATGACTTAAAAATTTAACATCTCTATCACTTACAATAGTCCTAGGAATACCATGCAAATGAAATACTTTAAAGAATAAGTTAGCCACATGCATCGCATCATTAGTCATATTACAAGCAATAAAATGAGCCATTTTATTAAACCGATCAACAACTACAAAAATACTATCTTTACCTCCTTGTGTTCTAGGCAAGCCCAAAACAAAATCCATACATATGTCGACCCAAGGTTGATTAGGAATAGGTAAAGGCTATATTTTCCATGCGGTGGATTTGTTGAGCATTGACGAAGAGAAATTACAAGTCCAAAAAGGCAAAGATGTGTTACTTATTCAAAGGACCACTGCAGTGTACGCAGCGCGTTCCCAACAACACCAGTAACACGCACCTACCTGAAACTTGGTGGGGCCCACGTGCTAGTTCGTGTGGCCATCAGCGCATCACGTCATCATGCCCCGTCAGCGCGCCTCATCATTCGCCAACTCTACCAAAACCCACTAGTGAAGAATGATGGATTAGAATATTAGTTGAGAATGATGGGTTAGAATGTTAGTGGAGAATGGTAGTTAGAATATTTTAATATATTTTCTTAGTGGAGAATTGCCTATATAAAGGCTTGGAAGTTCCATTTGTAAGACACTTAATTTTGAGAATACAACTTGTGAGGTTTTCCTTTCTTTATCTTTTTTGGAAGAACTTGGTCTTTTCAAGCATCCATCTTGAAGATCAAACTTTGATAGCTTTGGTTCAACCAACTCAATTGGTTAGAGTCAAGCTACTCTTCTTGATAACTTTGGTTCAACCAACAAGTTTGGTTTGAGTTAAGTTACTTCTTTCTTGATTCGTAAGACGATTCGCCATCAATCTGCGTTTGTTGCTGGGTCTAGGGTTCGTTAATACCCTAGGTTCGCATCAGAGATACAATCAGATTTGGATCTCCAAGGCATTTTTTCAGCATCGATACATAGAATATGTTGTGTACACCTACCATGGAGGCTAGTAGTTGTAATTGATATGCCGCATTCCCCATCATTTTTGTGATCATAAAGGGACCAATATATCTTGGTGATACAATCCAAGGAGCCAATGAGAGCCTAAACATGCAAGGACCAAGTCAAGGATCAATGACAAAGAAGATGGACAAAAGTATACAAGATTTAATGAATAAAGTCTAAGATAAAGACCCATTGAAGGACAAGTCATGGCCCATGGTTGTGTTAGGGATTGAGGAGCCCACGGCCCAGGCTCACCACGTGCGCTGCCCAGCACCCCGACAACGCGTCTGCCAATGTTGACCTGCCACACGCGCCACCGATCTGCCTGCCGACCTCCATCTCCCACGTGTCTCCCGCGGCATTCTTTGCCTAACTTTGAATTTTATCAATTCTTTTGTATATTTTATGTAATTTTATAATAATTCTATGTCCCCTAGAGTAACCTATAAAATGATGAACAATCTTTCATTGTAAATTAGACTATACAACTTACAACTTGAAATTTGAGAGCATTTTGCTTAGAGAGTGATTCTCTTCTTGAGTTCTTTTTTTGAAGGACTTGATCTTCTTCAAGTGTTTGCTTGGTTCGGGTCAAGCTCATTTCCTTGATAGTTTCGGTTCCTATCTCTTTATAGATAACGGGTCGAGCTCCTAATCTTTTTTGAATCTTCAAGGCGTCCTATGATTATTCTGCGTTGTTGTCGGGTCTCAGATCTCTAATATTCGTGGTTCGCATCACTTGGGCTTAGCTTTCCTTTCGTTCTGAAACGCATAATTCCCTTAAAAGGAGATATTTTTAGAAAAATTAGGTCTCCTTCAAATTCCAAGTCTCGTTGACGATGATCCGCATAGCTTTTTCTCCCGCTTCGCCCAAAAATATAAAGGAGATATGCACTTTCTGTCATATAACGCCTCGTAAGGTGTCATTCCAATCATGGCATGCAAGCTGTTGTTGTATGCGAATTCCACCAACGGCAATCATCCCATCAGGTCTTTGATGTTCTTGTTTCACTTGTTGACAAACCTGGCATAACCCCACATATTCCGCAATGTCATATTTCATCTTGAAGAAGCTTGAAGAGTGACCCTCTCGCAAGATCACTGTCCGTAATTGCAAGCTACTGGGCACATACCATTTGCCTTTATACTTTACTATTCCATCGACAGAGAAAGTATAGTCCTGATATTTTGCTAGGGTCGTATTCAATTGAAAATCTTTGTATATGCAATCACCTTGTTGAGTTTCTTTAATTTGTTCCAATATCAAAGGCTTTAGTGTCAATGTTGACAAGATAATGTCCAACAAGGTAGGAACCAATTGCACATCTAACTCCCGAACGTCTTTCAGAAGTCCCAATGACATTTCATCGCACATAATACTCATGATAGAAACCTTTCGGCTTAGAGCATCGACAACAACGTTGGCTTTACCGGGATGATATTTGTCTTGCAATCGTAGTTTTTCACGAAGTCCAACCATCGTCATTGTCTCATATTAAACTCCTTTTGTGTGAAGATATACTTGAGACTCTTATAATCCATATAAATCTCACATCGTTGTCCATAGATATAATGTCTCCAAATCATAAGTGCGATAATTAGTTTCATGAGGTTTGAGTTGCCTTGACACATAAGTAATTACTTTTTCATTTTGCATGAGTACTCCACCAAGTCCGTGCTTAAATGGATCACAATGGATACAAAAATTGTCTTTTTCTATAGGTAATGTCAAAACAGTAGTAGTTAATCAGCATTTTAGTTCTTGAAAGCTTCCCTCAAAGTTATTTGTCCACAAAAACTATGCATTTTTCTTTGTTAGGCTTGTTAAAGGGAATGTCATCTTTGAAAATCCATTTATAAAGCATCGATATAAGCCTGCCAATCCAAGAAAACTTCTCTCCTACATTCTTTGGTTGGGACCAATCAATTATCGTCTGGATCTTTGTTGGGTCCACCTCAATACCTTCTTTGGAGATTACATGGCCGAAGAAACTCACTTTATTCAGCCAAAATTTACATTTGGAAAATTTCGCATATAATTTACGCTTAGCCAATATAGAAAGAGAAATTCTTAAATGTTCCCGATGTTCTTCCTCCCAATGTGAATAGATTAAAATATCATCAATAAATACAATGATGAATTTATCTAGATATTCCTTAAAAATTTGGTTCATCAGGTCCATAAATGCCGCTAGAGCATTGGTTAATCCAAACGACATTACAAGAAATTCATAATGTCCATATCTTGTTCAGAATGTTGTTTTTGGAATATCCTCAGGTTTAACTTTCTGTTGATAATATCTCGAACGAAGATTAATTTTTGAAAAGACACTTGCTCCTTGTAACTGATCGAATAAATTATCAATATGGGGTAAAAGATATTTGTTCTTAATAGTAACCTTTTTAACTCACGATAATCAATACACATCTTTAAAGATCTATTTTTTTTCTTTACAAATAGGATTGGAGCTCCTCAAAGTGGAAAACTTGGGCATATGAAACCATTATTCATTAATTCTTCAAACTGCAAATTTAACTCATGTAGCTCTGTTGGCACCATTCTATATAGGTTCTTTGAAATGGGTTTCGTTCCAGGGTGGAGGTCAATTACGAATGCAATTTCTCGATCGGGTGGTAATCTAGGAATATCATCACGAAAGACATCCAGAAATTTCTGGACTACAGCAACATCTTCTAATTTTGCTTTTATATTTGTCGTGGTGTCCATCACATTTATTAAAAATCCTTCGCACCCATTTTTCATGAGTCTATCAGCTTTGAGTTCAAATATAACAGCGAACTTACCTTTGTCCTTAGTTCCTTGGAAAGTGTGTGATTCGCCATTAAGAGAGCAAAAACGTACATCTTTCTTTTTGCAGTTGATAATCTGATGCGAACCACGGATGGTGCTCGACCTATCATTATCTATAAAGAGATAAGAACCGAAACTATCAAGGAAATGAGCTTGACCCGAACCAAACTTGTTGATTGAAATTAAAGCTATCAAGTTCAATCTTTTCAAGCAAACACTTGAAGAAGATCAAGTCCTTAAAAAAGAACTCAATAAGATAATCACTCTCTAAGCAAAATGCTCTCAATTTTCAAGTTATAAGTTGTTTAGTCTGATTTACAATGAAGGATTGTCCATCCTTTTATAGGCAACTCTAGGGGACATAGAATTATTATAAAATAACATAAAATATACAAAAGAATTGATAAAATTCAAAGTTAGGCAAAAAATGATGCAGGTGGCAGGTGGGAGGCGGCGCTGGGCGACTGTGGTCGGCAGGCAGGTTGGAGGGCGAGCTGTTGGTGCGGCGAGCTTGCACTGCCGGAGGGAGGGGGTGTTGTCGAGGCGCTGGGAAATAGTAATAGTACCTAACAAAATAGTAATAGTACCATTAATAGAAATAGTACCTAACAAGATAAAAGAAAACGTTTTGATTCTATAATTTAAAGGTAATAGCATTACAAAGCCATATGAACACAGACTTGTAAAAAGTCATGTGTACCTAACACAACAGCCGACACCTCATCCGCGTCTCCCATTTTCTCATTTCCTATTTCTTCCTTTACTATTTCTTCGTTTCCCTCTTCCTCCTTCCCGTATAAAGAGAAAACTCATGGAGCTACTCATTCAGGCTTCTTATCCAGTGTCAGACAAAGTTGTGCAATATGACCCGACTTTCCACATTTATAGCAAAGCTCACAACCGGCTATGCATGGACCAAAATGATTGTTATGGCATTTGGGCATGGTTTAGGTTGGTTGGCTACTGCAATCATTGGACGTTTGTCTCTCCCAAGTTATATTTCTATTCCCGATGGTCTCTTTACTCCTTGGTTTGCAAGCTGAGCACCACGATTCAGGTTCTGATTATTTTTATAGAGCCTTTGATTCATTTGTCGTTGTTTGGCCACCAGTGACTTTATATCTTCAACATCTAGTGCTTTGGCTACAACTTGGGCATAAGGAATACCACGAATACCAATTAGTCTAACTCCCTCTAAAATTTCCATTTTAAGTTGTCGTACAAAAAATGGACATGGTTTTCATTCTTGCTTATTAGATCATAAGCAAATCTCGACAATGCTTCAAACTTCCGAATGTATTTCGTCATAGTTGCAGTCTGGCGTAGTTGTATGAACTCCTCCATCTTTGGAGTCCGGACGGTATGATTAAAATATTTCTCATAAAACAGTTCTTTGAAATTGTCCCACGTAAGAGTTTGAACGTCATGTGCCACTTTGATAGAATCCCACCAAAACCAAACATCGTGGACTTGTAGATATGCAACACAAGTTACTTTTTCGGCCTCTTGAATTCTTGAATAGGTGAACATATCTTCAAGGGACCGAATCTACTATTCAGCCCCCTGTGACATCTGATATGTTGCCGTCAAAGCTGGGAGGTTTAAGACGTCTGAATTTCTCCCATTCAGCCTCTTCATGAACCACTACTGCACGATGGTTACTGTTTCCTCCAATTCCATTATCTCGCTCAATGAATCGTTCAACAATGGTGGTTAATCGGTTGATTGTATCATCCCATTCCTCACATTTATGTTTCTTCTTAATCCCCTTATTTCTACTCCTACATATTTCGTTATAATATTAGAAATTATTTTTCATAATTTTTGTTGTGTATGGATCGATCAATGTTAATAATTGCTTTAAACTAGGGGATATTTATTAGGAAATTAAACTAGGGGAAATTTAACTCATTTTTTTTAACGACGTGAAAAATACTAATCAGGATAATTTCTAAGAAATAATAATATTTGCACTTGGAAGAAAGCTAACCCACTTATTCTGTAGATAATATATTTGAGAATTTAACCAAAAATCTAATGCCAGGCAGACTCCACTTTTCATAAAGAAGTAAAACGATTGGGCCATGAAAGAGATATTTAATTAGATGTATCATACGACCTAGAAGGCAGATGCATTCATCATGTCAAATATGAAACATATAGCATGTAAATAGTACCTCGAAGACGGTTTTGGATTGCTTCCCCTGTAGCAGAAGAGCCATTCTACATAAAATAAGAATCGAGAGAGATTAAAATACAATAAACAAAATTGAAAAAATTGAAAAAAACTGCACAGTGATAGTAACGTTGAACCTATCCATTCCTTCAGACTTTTCAAACGTTTTTAATAAGTACAAGGTCTGATCTGTGAGTGATCTATTTTGAACCTTTATCCCTACACATCCACTCATGAAAAATTATCCTTAAACGATCTATACAATTTTTACAAAATAAAATTAAAATATTTAGATCAAATTATGAAAATTGATTGAAAATACCTTCTATCATTGTTAAAATTGGGGACAACTATTTTCCCTCCTTTGAAGAGTTTCTTTTAAACCAATCAACTTCAATACGATGATATATTTGATGAATAAAATCAAAAGATAGAAGAACTTCTCTATAATGTATTTACTCATCGATTTCTAAGAATTAATACTAATGACATCGCCTCATAAAAGATGGACTCAAAAAAACAGACTAACAATTTTAAAGGGAAAGAAATTGAATATTTGTTACAAACATCATAACAATAACATTCTATCAAATTTCATGGTAAAAAGACCAAATGTGAGAAACTAATAAAATCGTCAAAAAAGTCTAAAAAATTGAAACTCTGATGAACACTATAGCTTTTCGTATCATCACCTCTAATTATTAAGCGTATAAGATTTACTCATATCAATAAAAACACCAACAAATAAAAATGTTTTGATTCTATAATTTAAAGGATAAAAGAAAATGTTTTGATTCTATAATTTAAAGGTAATAGCATTACAAAGCTATATGAACACAAACTTAAAAAAAGTCATGTGTACCTGACACAACAACTGGCACCTCATCCTTGTCTCCCATTTTCTCGTTTTCTATTTCCTCGTTTCCTATTTCCTCATTTACTATTTCTTCGTTTCCTTATTCCTCCTTCCCGTATAAGGAGAAAACTCATGAAGTTACTTCTTCAGGCTTCTTATCCAGTGTCGGACAAAATTGTGCAATATGACCCGACTTTCCACATTTATAGCAAAGCCCATAACTGACTTTGCCTGATTGGCTACTCCAATCATAGGATGTTTGTCTCTTCTAGGTTATATTTCCATTCCCGATGGTCTCTTTACTCTTTGGTTTGCAGGCTGAATAACACTATTCAGGTTCTGATTATTTTTCTAGAGCCTTTGATTCATTTCTCATTGTTTGGCTACCAGTGACTTTATATCTTCAACATCTAGTGTTTTGGCTAAAATTTAACAGTTCTTTGAAATTGTCCCACATAAGAGTTTAAATGTCATGCGCCATTTTGATGGAATCCCACCAAAATCAGGCATCGTGGACTAGTAGATATGCAACACAAGTTACTTTTTCAGCTTTTTGAATTTTTGAATAGGTGAACATATCTTCAAGGGACTAAATCTACTCTTCAGCCCTCGTTGTCACGACCCAAAGACAGACCGGACAGAACCGCCAGGTCAGGCAACCCAATTCTCGAAGAGAATCCAATCACCTAGCCCAAGGCGTGTATTTTAGTGGAAGACTTATAAATATTTAGTTCAGCCCAAAAGGATATGAGCCTAGATCCTAGTAAAAATCAAGAGAAAATGACGGTGCATAAATTAAAATGAAATCTAAGTAGTGTGCAAAAAATTCAAACCAACAGTATTTAAGGTTTACAGACCAAATGTAAATATCCTCACCGAGTACAAATAATCGCTCAAGAGAAATAATAGAACTCTGTCATTTCTGATCCTTAACCGCTATTGCCTTTACCTGAAGTTTTGAGAGAGGAGTTGTTGGGGTGAGTAACTAACTCAGTAAAGTATAGTTATACGAGATGCACCTCATGCAAAACTGGTCTTTCTCTTTTTTCGAAAATGTTTCTCATTTTACTGTACATAGATTTTTAACTGAAATCTCTTAGATGATGGGCGGTCGAAGAAGACTATTCAGATTTTGGAGGATATGCTGTGATCTTGTATCCTGGATTTTTGTGACAGCTGGATAAACCATTTGTCGTTAGTGAAATTTGTGTACAACAACAGCTACGCAGATCTGAAAAGGAGAGAAGTCAAGTTTGACGAAGGAGATTGTGTTTTTCTAAAGGTTCGACCGAGGCGTGGTATTAGCCGTTTTGGGGTGAAAGGAAAACTAGCCCCGAGATTCATTGGCTCGTTTCGGATTGATGAGAGGATTGGCAACATGGCCTATTGACTTGATCTACCTCCCCAACTTGTGTACGTACATAATGTCTTCCACATATCCCAGCTGAGGAAATATACGCCAGATCCGTCGCACGTCATTTCCTAGACGACGTCCCTATCCTTAGAGGTTTGAGTTTTTTTACGCAAGTAAATTCCACACCGAGAGGGAAGCGACATGGGAAGTCGAATCCGACATAGCGGGCAAGTACACTCATCTTTTTTATATGTAATGAGTTTTATTTTAAATTTTGAGACAAAATTTCTTTTAAGGAGGTTAAGATGTAAAACCAAAGAAAATTTTTAATGATAAATTCCAGGTGTAAATTTTTCGCGTTAAAATAGATCACAACGTTGAAAAATTGACTCGAATTGTCGCGTAGCGACCACATGTGAAATTTTTGGCCAATTAGTCAAACCAATGACATTGAAAGTTTTCGAGCGGAAAATCTGTTTAAGAAATAAGATTGTCGAATTAATTAGATCGAAAAATATCATTGGGTGATGTTTGAAATGAATCATATATTGAAAATGAAAATAATTAATATGTGATATTATGAGTGAGATTTTAGAATATAAGTTAATTAATATATGGTATATATATTAAATGGATATGGAGAGATGGGGGAAAGAAATCCCCCAATGAATTTAAAAAGAGAAAAAAGACGCGTGCAAATTGAAGGAAGAGAAAGGTTTAAATAAAAGAGGAGAAAATGAGTTAAAAGAAATGAGAAAAGTACACTGGAAAAAGGAAAAGAGACAAAGAAATATGAATGTCAGCATTGGGCGAAGGGAAGAAATAAAATAAAGAATAAAAAAATAAAACGGGGAAAAGAAGAAGAGGAAAGGGGATTTCCCCTATTTTCCTTCGGCCGAGAGAGAAGGATCCTACGAGAGATAGGGAAAGAGACTGCGCCAAAGTGATCGAGAAAGGGATAAGTGACCTCGACGTTCCGAGTAGACGAAGAGCGAGAGCTTAGTCGTCGGTAGCTGCAGCATTCGAGCACCGACTGTCAAACGAGGACCACTACATGACTACAATTGGGGAGCCTCGCTTTGCCAATTTCTGACTCCAGTGAGTAGATAGAACGTCGAAGAGGTAGGGATTTCTATACCTCTTGCATTGCATTGAATCCCATTTTTCACACTTGAATAATGACAGTCCCTATTCGACAGCACGTCAATTTTTATGTATATGTATGTTTTCTCACATTTCAGTTTCCGTACATGGTTTGAAATCATTGTGCATATATTGGAGGATGAATCCCCTTGATGCTTTAGGCACTCTAGCGCTAAAGCATCACGAGATTATCCCATTTGAAATCTTCTGCTGCTTGAAGGTTGATTGGTTGTACATGCGAAAAATATAGGTGGAGCATTGGTGACGTTTTCTCAGGTTGAAACTCCTGAAAGTTGTAAATTCGGATGGGAGGGTGATGACATCTCCTTAGGTCGCAAGCCCCTAAACCTGGCCAGGGTTTGTCCCACAGATCAGAAGGTTGTCAGTCATTGAGACATGTTTGACCTAAATACCGTTTCATTTGACGGGTGGCATGACAGCTGGAGCTTGCTCGTCGACAACCCTTGTCCATTTGGAGCTTTTAGGTATCTTAGCTTATAAACAACTCTATATATAGCGAGCAACCTTATCCGTTTTGTTTGATCGTACGAGTTGTGTTGCGCTGATTGGTTCGTCGGCAACTCGGATGACGTGCGGAATCTACGGATCGCCGCCATTATTATTCCTGCCTCATGAGGCGTTATCATCGACGGGTGATCATCTATTCTTTGATGAGTGTCGAGTGGGCACTGTGAGTCCTTAAGTGACCACCCCTTTTCACTGATGATGTTTTTGGATTAGAAAACGATAATGGCCTATTTTACGAGGTATAGTGTCTATGTATACAGCAAGTTTTCGGCAAAAGCCTCATCGATGGCCTTGGGCAAGATTTATAATATGATAAGAGATTTCAGTTAAAAATCCATGTACGGTAAAATAAAAAACATAACTCTGTTATCAAAAATAGAGAAAGACCAGTTTTGCATGAAGTGCATCTAGTATAGCTATACTTTACTGAGTTAGTCACTCACACTAATGACTCCTCTCTCAAAACTTCATGTAAAGGCAATAGTAGCTAAGGATATTTGTACTTGGTGAGGATATCTACATTCGGTCTGTAAACCTTAAATACTGTTGGTTTGAATTTGTTGCACACTATTTGGATTTCATTTCAATTTATGCACAATCATTTTTCAAGTGTAGTATCCCACAAAATAATCATTTTGAAAACGGGATGCAACACAATGTAAGAGGTAAAGAAATCTCACCTCTTCGGCATTCTATCTACTCACCGAAGTCGGAAAGTGGCGAAGCAGAGCTCCCCAGTTGCGGTCCTATCGTCATCCTCGTTTGATAGTCTGTGCTCGAACGCTCGCAACTACCTACGGCTGAGCTCTCACTCTTTGTCTACTCAAAATGTCGAGGTCGCTTATCCCTATTTCGGTCACTCTAGAGCAATCTCTTTCCCTCTCTCTTGCAGAATACTTCTCTCTCGTCCGAAAGAAAATAGTGGAATGAATCCCTCTTTCCTCTTCTTCTTTTCCCTTTTTTATTTTTACTCTTTATTTTATTTCTTCCCTTCTCCCAATGCTGACCTTTACGTTTCTTTGTCTCTGTTATTTTTTCCAACGTACTTTTCTCATTTTTTAACTCATTTTCTTCTGTTTTATTTAAACATTTTCTCCCAACGTTGACTTCCACGTTTCTTTGTCTCTTTACCTTTTTCCAGTGTACTTTTCTCATTTCTTTAACTCATTTTCTCCTTTTTTTTTTTTTTTACATTTATCTTCTTTCAACCACACGTCTTTCTTCTCTTTTTAAATCTATATTCTCTCTCTTTTAAACTATTAAATTCCACTTCTTCTTGTATTCAATTTCTCCATGGCGGGATTTCTTTCCCCTATCTCACTCATAATATCACATATTAATTATTTTCATTTTCAATTTTTGATTCATTTTGAACATCACCCAATCACGTTTGTCAGATCTAATTAATTCGACAATTTTATTTCTTAAATAGATTTTTTGCTCAGAAACTTCTAATTTCATCAGTTTGACTAATTGACCAGTGACATCCGATATGTTGTCGTCAAAGCTAGGAGGTTTAAGACGTTTGAATTTCTCCCATCCAGCCTCTTCATGAACCACTACTGCACAATGGTAACCGTTTTCTCCAATTCCATTGTCTCGCTCAATGAGTCGTTCAACAATAGTGATTAATTGGTTGATTGTGTCATCTCTTTCATCACGATTCCTGTCACATCCTTGATCAGCCATATTTTCTTAACCAATAAAAGGGTCTTGTCCAATAATTTTTTCTTGACCCCCACCACATTTTCTTGTTCTCAGTTTGTTTCTCCATTCCTCACATTCATGTTTCTTCTTAATCCCCCCCTCATTCTACTCCTACATATTTCGTAATAATATGATGATTTATTTTTCGTAATTTTATTGTTTATGCATCGATCAATGTTAATAATTGTTTTAAACTAGGGGATATTTATTAGGAAATTAAACTAGGGGAAATTTAACTCTTTTTTTTATAGAGACGTGGAAAATACTGATATTGAGATTTACTAGGAAAGAACGCTCTCAGCAAACTCTTTAGACAGAATTTTCTTTATAAGAAAATTCTCAAGAAAGATCGGAAGGTCACACACAGATCACTTAATTTCTAATTAAGATGTTGGCTATATCTTTTTATTTTTCTATAGTGGAGTATCTTATTTAGTAATAAACAAATTATTTAAAGATTGAATTGTAATCATTGTACCAGTTACGGTTGTTTTTACTTTTTCATACCCCCCAAAAAGATGGTGCTTCCCAGTTGTGGCCAGCTATATTTTGCACCTGGAAAGCCAACCTACTTATTCTGTAGATAATATATTTGAGAATTTAACAAAAAATCTAATGCTAGGCAGACTCCACTCTTCATAAAGAAGTAAAACGATTAGGCCATGTAAGAGATATTAATTAGATGTATTATACGACCTAGAAGGCAGGTGCATACATCAAGTCAAATATGAAACATGTATTAAAAGTAAACAGTACCTCGAAGACGTTTTGGATTGCTTCCCCTGTAGCAGAAGAGCCATTCTACATAAAATAAGAATCGAGAGAGATTAAAAGACAATAAACAAAATTGAAAAAATTGAAAAAAATTGCACAGTGGTGGTAACGTTGCACCTATCCATTTCCTCAAACTTATCAAACCTTTTTAATAAGTACAAGGTCTGATCTGTGAGTGATCTATTTTGAAGCTTTATCCCTGCGCATCCACTCATGGAAAATTATCCTTAAACGATCTAAACAGTCTTTACAAAATAAAATTAAAACATTTAGATCAAATTATGAAAATTGATCAGAAATACCTCTTATCATTGTTGTTAAAATCAGGGACAACTGTTTTTCCTCCTCTGAAGAGTTTCTTCCATACCAATCAACTTCAATACGGTGGTATATTTGATTAATAAAATCGAAAGCTAGAGGAACCTCTCTTTAATGTATTTACTCATCGCTTTCTAACAAATAATACCAATGACATCTCCTCTCATAAAAGATGGACGCAAAAAAGACTAACAATCTTAGAGGGAAAAGAAATTGAATATTTGTTACAAACATCATAACAATAACATTCTCGCAAATTTCATGGTAAAAAGACCAAATGAAGCTCTTAGAAACTAATAAATTCGTCATAAAAAGTCTAAAAAATTGAAACTCCGGTGAACACTATGGCTTTCGTATCATCACCTATAATTATTAAGCGTAGAAGATTTACTCCGATCAATAAGAACACCAACAAATAACTTAACACGAGACTACATCTCCTTTTATAAACGGACTTCCACAGGCCACGACAGTTTTGCAGGAAAAAAAAATAACATCAATATCACAAACACGACGCAAACGTTAAGATTCTTGCAAAATTTACCAAATGAAGCCCCAAAACACTGACTCAATTCGCCTCAACGAGCGCCGATAAAAAAGGGGACAGAAACAATGGCTTTCGTAATATTACATCCAACTAAGAAGATCAAATTCATTCAGAACAACAAAATAACATCAAAACAAATCAGCATTAACATCATAACCACAGGTAAAGACATATAATCATTCCGGCGAATCGTTCGAGCATCTCAACATTTATACAAATACTCAAAAGTTCAAGGAAAACAGCAAAAGCGAACTGAAATCGGGAGAGAGAGACAGAGACAGAGAGAGCGAGAATATGAAGAAAA
Organism: Begonia loranthoides; assembly: GCA_022433065.1. Classification (NCBI taxonomy): domain Eukaryota; kingdom Viridiplantae; phylum Streptophyta; class Magnoliopsida; order Cucurbitales; family Begoniaceae; genus Begonia; species Begonia loranthoides. Next base: position 15,503,543 of record CM039476.1, on the reverse strand, counting down.
AGAAGAGGAAGAGGAGGAGGAGGAGGAGGAGGAAGGAAGCTCTTACTATCAGTGATTTGATCTAGCAACCGATGAGAGCCCCACCCACCTCCATAGGCACGCGGCAATTTAAATTCCTTCTCTTCCCACCTACTACGCTCACCGGTGGATGTACGAATGGTTCTGCTAATGGTGACCGTCAGATGAACATCAACGGTCATGATTCTTCCCCCGCCAAACTAATTTCAAAATATGGATTCTTTTTCATCATAATCCAACGGTCATAATTCATTCATGAATTCCAACGACTTTTCTCTGCATTAGTTTCTAAATTCTCGAGCTACTATCTCAATTTGAAAATTAATAAAAAAAAAATATTAAAGATCGGTCTGATTGTCTAAAGTCGGCGAATCAGAGGTTCAACTATTATTTTTTGTTTAGGACTTGTACCAAAGTCCGAGCCAAAGACAACGGACCAAGTTCGAGACAGATCTAGACTTGATTTCTATGTACCATTCCAGCCCGTCTTGATCAACCTATGAGGCTAGTGTTGAATAATGTGGATTATAGTTAATTTTTTATGTATTTTTTTATTTTGATAATATTTGGAAGGAATAATAAATCAACCATTGTACTTTATGTTCAATGATAAGTTAATTACTAATGTATTTTTGCTAACAATTTAACCACTAAATTATGAGAAATCGCCGCCACGAATATCGCCGTTAACTTTCTGAAAATTATAATGGAAAAGAGCAAATACCATGAAAAAACAGAAAGAATTCTTGATTTTAAAGACTTTCAGTGAAAAAGACAATTAATATCTACAGACAACCAAACTAACAAAACGAGCAGAGCTATTAACAAAGCAACCATCAACTAATCCTAAAACTAACAGAAAGCTAACAACAAATTAATAACAAAGCATACAAGTGATCTTACAGAGTATCAACCGAAATAATAGAGCATTCAAGCATGAAACCTACAGAGTAACGTTATGATCTACACTGAACAACTATCAATCACAATCCAGAGAACTAATACACAATCCATCCACAGAGAAATCACTAACAGGTTCATCCAACAAAGAATTCACAAACAGATTCATCTAACAGAGAATTCACAAACAGAGAACAGAAATTAACCAACCATACTCAACGCACGCACACATACTCGTGTGATGCGCCCCAAGACCCTCCACCAATACCCGAGCCATGAGGCTTCTTGTTTAATTAATAAGTTGTTATTTTGTAGGTTGGAATAAACCAAAGAACCTTGGAGATGAACCAAAGCATAAGGATAAAGAGGCTTTTAAGCTTGCTCTTACTTGGAAGCAAAATTATAGAAGAAATGGTAGACATTACAAGTCTGCCTATAATCCGACCACGGTAGAGTATTTGACATTTTTATAGACTCGAATGATGTCAAATGAAAAAACGTTCTTCATACGATTTGTTACCAACGTCTATAGCTTTCCAAAGAGGTATTTGGAGTTATATTTGGGGTTCGTTTGATATGTCAAACGTTCCATTTACAGAGACCAAAAACCAACCTCAGACTTGTTTTGTGATTTATTGTTTAGAGTCACTTTGTCATTTCATTTTAGGGCATTTTTGTAATTTGTTCTTTTGTAAGACACTTTGGAGTATTTAGCCCTCTAAATGAAAGAAGAGAGGGACTTTTGAAGAAACAAAAAACCCTAGCTCTCAAATTTGGTGTGAAGACCCATGGGATCTCCCTCTCCACTCGGCCATTTCATCCTTAACATCAACTCGCCCTTTCTTGCTGTTTCTTGGACGAGTTGATCATTGCCACCTCTTCCAATCCTTCCTCTTCGTGTGGTGGATCATTGTGGTGTGGAGGTAGAAGAAACAACATCCCCATTGGAGAGTGTCTTCCTTTTAGGTAGGCCGAACAAGTCACCCCCTCTATTGTTGGAGGTGTGCGGACTCCTTGGATTTTTTTATCTGTTTTCTTGTATCAATTCTTGAAAAGGGATCTCATTTTTATTGAAGTTATTGTTCTATACTAGAATTTTCTGGATGTGGTATAATTTTGGTGATGATTTGAAGGGTTAAGATTGCGTTTTGGAAGGAGATAATTTAAGCCGAGAATCTGCGCAGCGCTGTGCAGATTTCGGTCCTGATTTGTGACTACATTTTGGCCTATTTGTCCTCATTAAGTAACGACCAATTTTTGCAGAAACATTATTTATATTGTTGTGTGATTCTCTTCCAAATTTGGTGTCAAAAGAATGTATGCCCGTTGAGAATTATTCGTTTGATTCCAGGTCGCCAGAAACTGTTTTAGAAACCCTAATCCGAGGGTTGTCTTCGTTCAGTCATAACTCCGTGTGCTGTACGAATTTATACCTGAATTTTTGATATGTTTGTCTTTGAAATGCTAGTAGAAGCTCCTGCAAATTTCAGTCATTAACTCCGTATACCCCTAGAGTTATATCTATTTAAAGTTTGAAGATTGGAATTTCATATAGCAGAATTTACAGATTTGTTAATCTTGTACAACTCTAATTTGGGACCTATCATCGTGGGTAGGGCTTAGACGACCGAACGCTCGAAAATCATAACAGGGACAGCTCTCCAGCTGAAAAACATTCGATAGCAGGATCACCCGCGGACAACCTCCGTTTCGTCTTCCACATCGCCACTGCCACTCACCGTTCACTGCTCACAACCAATTCGGCCATCCCCACAGCAACACAGAAATGCAGAAATGTCCAGCAGCGAAGGAACCCACAACCACGGAAAACAGACAGAAAACACATTACAATTCAACCACTTCGAATAGCTTGGCCAAGAAAACTGAGGAGCAACCACACCACTGGGGATCTTACCTCACGAAGAAGGCCCAACCTCTACCGGAATTGCACCCGGAGGTTCAGCCTCACGTCGAACCCCCACTGGAAGAAAGCTCAATCGCCCGAAAGTTCTCCCTTCACGGTCTCTCGATTCCTTCAGATTGCACCCCCCGCGATGCACTCACGCCCTCGCTGTAAATAAACACAAATGGCTAGGGTTAAGCGCTCAACAACCCACGATTCTAGGCTATAACTGCAGATTTTATGGCTCCCGATTCTCCCTCGTCGTCCCCTTCTCTCGCCTTTCTCAGACTTGATCTCTCTCTCTCTCTCTCTCTCTTCACTCTCGTTCTCAGTCTGCGAAGAAATGGCTAGAGCCATTTCTTTCTCCCACACAACCGAGCCACATCAACCTGAACCTGCAGACCAATTCGGTCTAACCGAACTGAAGACTAGCGAGCCACATCCCCAGCGAACCAAAGCCCTTGCAAATCGTCCCACTCGCTGCCATACATGCCAATTTCCAGTTGCAAAATCGAAGCACAGTGCACAAATTAACCGAAATACTCACCTTGGTTTGGCACGCGCGAGCATCATATGTAACGACTTGGTTTTTCTTTTCCTTTAAAAATACGATAAATTTAAAACTTTTGAAAACAACAACTTAAAACGTCATTAATTGAAATCAGGGTCTTCTTATTCTAAAAACTGAACCGTTAAATTCTTTCTCTTATACTCGTTATTTAAACCATGGACATGTGAGTATAAATACCTTTTCTTAAAAACGTAGCGGAAGCTTAAATAAAACTATTTGCGGAATAGAAATAACTAATTACATTTATCTTTACAAAACAGTTTTGCTCTTGATGTTTTGAATCTTTAAATCTTTAACCTTTAGCATTGAACCTTGCCAACCACGTTGCCCGACCGTGTAAATTTTTCATCAACCGCTTCTCTTTTAAATAAAGCATATTGTCACGAACACCTAACCACAAGTAGACACTGTAAGCCCAAAAGGCTTAGTAAGGAATTGAAAATAAAACAAGCACATCAAATGTCTCTAACTGATTATGTCGGAAGAGGTTCAGCCCAAACCGTTCTTTACTCACTGTTACATCTTTCTTACTCGTGGATCGAGTTGGGAGATTAGAGAACCCTAGCAGGCAATGAGGGGAAACTCGACATCTAACACCCTAGAGTAGACAAGCTTTTCAATTCCATGGGCGGGAAGATCTTACATTCTGTTTACCGAGTCTACCGATTAAATCCGAACCATTAACCCGGTCGCTAATTCCCTTACGTACATTATTAGTCATTTTGACTCGCGTTATGAATATCAACTCATTTGTGGTATTTCCTAAGGGTTTCTAAGACCATGAACTCTCAACCCTTAGACTCTAGCAAGCAATCTATGCAAATAAACACCCAAGATGCCATAGGATTCATCTATACAAACAATCACGAAATCAATCTCTACAAGCCATTGTTGAACTACAATCCAATTTATCAAGAACTGAACTATGGCAACCATCACGGAAATACAATCACGCTTCAACAAATAAACTAACAAACATCGAATTATGTGGAAGCTAACGGAAGAATAACAACATTCTATTAAATCAAACTATGGAACAACAGTGAAATAATAGCAAATATTAAGCAATTAAAACGTGTTGAACATGCTTCTAAATTGACAGAAAAGAACCATGAAACAGCAGCGATTCATCAGTGAATTTAGTCAATTAAAATGTGCTATATATGCTTCTAAATTGACAGAAAAGAACCACGAAACAGTAGCGATTCATCAGTGAATTTAGTCAATTAAAACGTGCTATACATGTTTCTAAATTGACAGAAAAGAACCACGAAATAGCAGCGATTCATCAGTGGATTTAATCAATTAAAACGTGCTATACATGCTTCAAAAATTGATGGAAAACAGCCACAGAACAACGATGAGCAGCAATGAATTTATACCATTCAAACATGCTTAAGTTATTCAACAAGAACATTCAATGAAAGTGAATTAGACTAACCATTTTCATCCCTTTGAAATAGATTTAAGTGATTAATCAAAACAAACCAATCAAGAGTATAACGATTTAATCCTAACCAGTCCCAAACTCCAAACGGAGTTGCATGCTATAAAAACAATCCTCAACTAACTACAAGAACTCAATAAGAGTATACGAATTCAATGTTAAAGGCAAACGCAACTAAGAAAACAAGCAAGAACACACACAAAATCTCAAACCTATACTTGTGGGTAAGGCTTTGGTTGCTAAAACCTACAATTCCTTACCAGAAACTCAAAGGAGACTCGTTGTACAAACTAATAGCATCACTTTCGGCCAACAACACTTGCATCAGCTCATATTTGAGCTTCCCCTCCAATCTTTCTATGTTTGCAACTCATGAAGGAACCATTTTTGGCTAAAATGGAGGGCAAAGAGTGCTGGCTCACTCGGCTCCCCTCATTCTCTCTACACTCTCGGTTTTTGTTTCACAAAGGAGAGAGTTACTCTCTGCCAAAGGAGGGGGCAGAGAGTATAGACTCTCACCCAAAGCACTCTCCCCCTTTTCCCATTTCTCTATTCTTCCTCACTGCCAGGATAGGAGTGCTCTCTGCGAAAGGCAGAGAGTTTAATCACTCACACTCGACAACTACCCCCTATTTTCAGCTCTTCTTTATCACCAATAATTTATGTCTATCTGCCACTTACAATCAAGAGAGTATTCAATACTCTGAAATTCGTTCCCCCACCAATAATGCAATGCAATGCTAGCATTGTCTGCATTGGTAGACAATAATTGCCCAACCAAACCGGGGCAAATCGGTTTGGTTTGCTCACAAACTCGACAGCGAACTCGCTGCCCATCGCGAGTTAGGCACTACCGAACGGGAAATGACGTTCCTATTGTCGAATCGCGACACCAAACGACAAGCAAACAACATAAGAGAGAAACTCAACTCAACGTACCGCAATATCGTCGCTGGAAGTCGCCGCGGCAAGAGCTCCGATCCCAAGCTCCAAAATCGGGAGCCCTAGCCATCCCAATGCTTGATCGTTCACACGCCGTCACTGTAGCAGCACACCGGTCACCGCATCCCGAGCCCAAGCTCGCCGTCGACCGAGCTCCTGCGCCTTCGCTCGATCTCCCGCTCGTCACCCTCCCTCTCTCTCGCTCTCGTTCTCTGCTCGTCGGCCCGCACGAGAGAATGGCTTTCAGCCATTCTCTCTTTTAATTGCTGGACCGGTTCAGTTCTTGCTGAACCAGTTCAGCATTTAATTCATTTGACTCAAATTTAACTTATTACATTACCATCTATCTTATTTATAATTTATCTAATTATTCAAATTAATCTTTAATGTACAACAATTATACTAAATTTCAATTATTTATGTTGCATAATGTTGATGAATATCGTCCCGTTTTATAACGTACTTATTTTTGTGAAATTCGTAATAATCATAGGACAGGAAAATAGCGGGATTTGTCCTTAGCAATATCCCGATGCATATTCAATTAATCTGATTACTCTTACTTATTATTATTATTATTTATAATTAGACTTATTATATTATAGAAAATCGGGATATTACATCGCAGCTCCCAAATCGACCCGCGAAACTCGTTTAATCTGTGCCCTAGCCATGACCCGCGTCGCTGTCGTCGCAGCACCCTTGACCGGACATCGCCACGCCGAGAGGAAGCATCCCCGATCACTTCCTCCGTCGCCGTCTCATCGTCGCTCGCCACAATCCCGATTCCTCTCGCTCTTCATCTCTCCCTTTTCTGTCGTCTGGCAGCAAAACGTGAATGGCCAAGGCCATTCTCTCCCATTTAACCGGTTCACTTAGTGAACCCGTTCAAATGGCGTGAACCGGTTCTTCTGTGGGACCAGTTTAGCACTCTATCTCCTTCAAATTTCTATTATTTTTTATTATTCATTAAATCCTCATTTAATTATCCTTCTACATTTTAATTCCTATAAATTTAATTAATCCAAATTAATCCTAATAAATTCCTTAATGTAAAACAATTAATTTAATCCTTAATGTAAAACAATTATAATAAACCCCAAATATTATAATTTAAATTCGTTTAATTATTGTAAATTTTATTTAATCTCAATAAATGAAATTCCTACGAATGCGTCCTTCGTAATACCTCGATAAAATAATTATCTAAATTAAAAAAAATCGGGGTGTTACAATTTGTCAGACAGCCCTCCCGCGTCGCACTCCACCATGGTAAGATCCATCGCTCGAGCTCTCCTTCTCCTGAATCGCTCCCCCTCTCTCGAATCGCTCTCCCTCTCCCTGCTTTCTCAAAATGGCCCGCATTTTCTTCTCTTCACTAGACCGAACAAAACTAGTGATGGTTCACATAACCTATTCAATCTCCCTTCACATTTCCTTCAGCCGATTATATTTACTCATTTCCATCAATTAATTTCCTTTCTTTATTTTATAAACTTTTATTTATTTATTTTAAATATATATTTATGTGTCAAATATACGTACCGTATATTAATCGATTCAAATTTCAACTCCCGACTTATTTTGAACATTGTTTGATAATAATTGCCAGTCCAATTTAAAATTTTCAATTATATTTCCTAAATTAATTTCCATCAAATATATATTCAATAATTATTCAAATAATCATATTATACTTAATTAATTTTTTAATTATCTTTACTTAATTCTGATACAGAAAATTAGGGTATTACGGAACCTATATTATAATATTTATATATTTTTTAATTTTAATTTAAAAAATTACAAAAAAGGAACCAAACCAACAAAAATTAGTTCAAAAATGAGCTTAAATTAATTAAAACTGAGTCCAAATTGAAAAAAAAACAGAAATCTAACAGAAATCAAACTGAGAAAAATCGAAAAAATCAGTTCAAGATTTATTTTGTTCAAGGTATAAATTTCAAATTTTGTTTTTTTCATTAAAAAAAGGTTAAACGTTTAATTGAACAAATCCAATATTGGAAGACATTTAATTAAAAAAAATTAGTATTTAAATTACATCAACATCTAAACTATATACTTTATTTCTACTTTACCTTTCTTTATTATTTACAAACATCACTTACTTTATTTCACACACACAAAGTCATCACTACACTACGTCGTTTTGACTATCAAATTCAAACAAGAGGCCACTCTATCTTAATGCAATATATGATCTAGTTCTTCTTTGGTTTTCAATGAAATAGATTTAGGGTAAAATGACAATAATGTCCCACGTAATTTAAAGTTTCACTTGGTTCCTTGGCAAGCAAATTAGACTTTTTTCCTTCCCGTTTCCATAAGAACCAAAACTAGGCCTCGAGTCGTCGTCTCTCAATTTAGAGAATTTGAGCAGGAGAGCAGTAGCTGACCTAGTTTGCTTACTTCATCGTTGTCTTTGCTCAGCTTCAGGTGAAATCCATGTTCTACACTCGTTGTTTCAGTCGATTTGATTCTCCTTTATTTTTATCAGATTTTGGCTTCATAGATTGGTGTACTGCTTGTGCATGAACTTATCATAATTGGGGTTAGAGTTTCTGTTTAAATAAATTTGTGAATGATTTTAGATTTATTTTAGATGTGTCAAAAATGTTACGCTAAGCTTTCCTTGGTCATTCTAATACAAATATCATTGCATGCAACACAAAGTTTGCTACCGGTAATGGTAAAATGTGTAAGGTTGATTAGATTATTGTAATAAGTGTAATTGACATGGGTATATTGGTACATTAGTTCAATATGTTCTCAAAGGATTTGGCAGGAACTAAAACCCGATTAAATTCGGTTTGTTTCGTTGGTCTTTTTTTTTACATTATCCAAATCGAACCGAACCAAATCGAAGCAAACCGTTTAAATTGCTCGTACTTCGCTCATTCTTTAGCTCTGTCGTGTTCGTCTCTGCAATCTGCTCTCTCTCTCGCAGAACAGCCCTCTGAACTCTTTTCGACCGCGCCTTTTCTTCTCTACGGAGCAGAGAAACTCTCTTTGCAGTAGCAACCTTGCAGTCTGAGAAGCTTCTCTTTCTTGTCATTTCTGAAGCTTCTGTCTTTCTATGATTCTTTCTCTTGGCATTTTGTTCCATAGAAAGCTCATGGTTAGATTTACGAGAGTGATTTTTTTTTTATTTGGATCTAATTTCATATGTTTCACTCGTTGCATTGGATCGGACGATTGAGTGATTATATGTGCTTAATTTTTAGATGAATGCTTAAAAGTGTTTGCTGATGATGCTTCTGTTTTTTTTTGGGTCTAAATCTCCCTGGAGACCTTTCTCGCAGATGATGGATATTTTAATTCTTTTGTTGCTATAGTTTTATTTATTCTCACGAATTAGGAGTTTGTGTTGGTTACGATAATCTCATCCTAGGAATGAAATGGACCACTCTTGAGAAAATTAGGACGAATCCTCTATTGTTTTCCTTGTTGATCCTCAGTAATCCAAACAGAGTACCGCCTACATACTGATCTTTTTGAATGATATACTTGTGCTGATTTATTTCGTGACGTTAATTTCTATGTTTGCTCTAGGACTGGCGCATTCCATTCTCAGGATGCCCGCTAGTACAGATATAGGTTTCTTGGTTGGGAACATTTTCTTCACTCTGGAATCAATCACAGGTAAGTAGTATCATATTGATTTTCAGGTTTGAATCTTTACCTGTTTGGTTTTTTTTATTACATCTACTCTCCTAGTGGACGTGGGAACTTTGGCTGAACCACAATAAAAATTCTCGTGTCTCTCTTGTTTATTTTTCAATGCCCCACAACATAATATTTCATGAATGTGGCATGATCTGCTAATTAACAAGATAATGAATCTGGCATGATCTGCTAATTAACAAGATAAGGCAATTGCTGTATGTGTTGAATTTTCAGATCTGGTTAAAATAATGTGAAATGTTAGGTTCATGTCATATGGGCAAAAGAAGTTTAAGGAGGCAAATTTCACTACAAATTTGTATTGAAGCCAGTTTCACTTAGATCTAGATTAAAATGACCAAGATAGAACCGAAAATGTTTGACAGAAAGGATGGACGTGGACTATGGTATTTGATGGAGTAGGTATCAGCATTTCACAAAAGGGCAAGACCTGTTAGTTTGTTAATGAGGAGTTCCTCTGGAATGTTGTTGTTTTTGGCTTAGACGATAATTTTTTTACTCTGTATTGGATATATGTCAATGTGTACGAAGAATTTATAGTTGGATTTTTTATTTTATTTTATTTATTGGTATCCTACCTTTGTATGCAAAAATTACAGTTCTCTTAATAGTTTAATCTTGAAAACTTGTAACCTTATGGTATGATGAATGAGAATCATGACTTTACTATATTTAATTAGTCATTTAGTTGTTTCTGTTTCCCATCCAAAGACTTCTGAGTTTATACTTTTAAAATGACGTATGTGGGTTGCTTACTCTTTTAATCATGTATTTGATTGTGCAGTCACCTACATGCTTAGACAATGAATTTTCTGATGAGGTCTACACAGACTGTTCCTGCAGAGCAGCTACCTAACAGTAAAAATTCCTCAAGCATGCACTATACAGGAAATCATGCAGTGACTTTAGAGGGTCTTATGGCTGAAGATTCATCTGGACGAGGTTCTCTTGCAGAAAATGTGGGAGATACTCAGGTAGGTGGGGCTGGCAATGAAAACCCAGCGGGTGAAAGTGCAAAAAGTGACTTTCTTGTCACTGGAAAGCACTCTGATGTTACTGATACTGAAGGGTGGATCGCCATTCCATACAGTATGCCCTACTTTATGGGAACCTTATCTGTCAATTGGTTATTGGTATCACACATGCTCTTTAAGTCTTGATACCTCCGCATGTCTATTTTGTGCATGATTGCATAAGATGTTTCTTTTGTTCTTTATTTTTTATCATGAGCAACCTTCACTAAAAGTATTTGTTGAGCGAACATGGCAAACTTTGCCACCCTCATCGTGCATTGAGTCAGTGTGTAGTAATGTTTAATTTGAAAAGCTTCTTTGGACTAGAACCATGTTTGCATTAAACCAGCTATTGATTGGCTGTGTTTTCAAAAGATTTTATAGCGTCTGTTCATCATCAAATGTGGTCACTGGCAGCATAAAACAGGAAAGAATTCACGGATGGAACTTTTTGAACTTCCATATTGTGCATGTTATGAGGACGATTGAAGAAGACATATAAGATTCTCGTGATCTTGTTTGGACAGGACCCCTATTCTACTAGGACACTGTGGTAGGGGAGAAGAGATTGATCTTTGAAGTCGATTTATCAATTTGATTGAAGTGTAAGGTGGAGATTTGGATTTCACAGTACAAACAGTGAAATCTATTCCATATCGTTGTTAGTCAGAAAAGTTGAATTTTGTACATGGTGTTGGTTGACCTAGTAGCTTATTAATCATCACTGTCTTGGTCATTGATTATGGCGGGATTTATACTACAGGCCTTCTAGCTATAAGAGATCATTTTATATATCACATTAGTTTTTTTTTTTTCTTTTAGTCTGAGATTTGCTCTCTCCACTATTTAGTTTTATTTTCCAAATTGTGTGCAAAAATCTTTACTTGAACTCTTCCCTTTTCTGTGTCCAAAGATGCATATCTAACACTCAATATGTTATTATAGATGAACTTCCTGATGATTGGCACGATGCACCAGATATTCTCTCCTTAAAATCTTTGGACCGTTCCTTTGTATTTCCAGGTTGGTATATCTTATCTTTATTGAATTTTTCATTTTCAAATAGTAATATGCATGTTAATGTATCTAAAGAGGAAAATGTTGTACTACATATGGAGCTGAACTTTAGTTTTAAAATAGGAGAACAGGTCCACATCCTGGCCTGTTTGTCTGCGTACAAGCAGGACACTGAAGTTATTACTCCATTTAAAGTTGCTGCCGTGATGAGCAAAAATGGAAGAAGGAAAAGCTCCAAGAAAGAAAATGGAAACATGGAGAACGGATCTAACTTTGTTCATGGAATAGGAGATGTGAGTCCGGATCAGGCTATAAACCAGAATGGGGAAGACACGCCTTGTGTGATTATTGATCCACAAAAGGAAGTTATTGCTGGAGAATCCCTTCTTAGAATGGCAGACCACAAAAGACAAACTGAAGCGTTGTTGCAAAGATTTGAGGACTCTCATTTTTTTGTGAGAATTGCAGATGCAGGTGATGCACTGTGGTCAAAGAAAAGTTCCTCAGATAAGATTCCAGTGGCATCTGAGATGGTTGACTTAAAAACTACTGGAAATGAAACTCAGAGAACCATGGAAGACAAATATTATATCAATGCGGTTATTGATCAAGGAAATTTTGACGCCAATGTCTCTGGTGGATTAGCTAGAAATTCTGCCAAGTGTCTCTCACTTTCTAACGGTGACTTAGTGGTATGCACTCAACTATTTCCTTATAATTTTGCTTGCATAAACTATTTACAATTTGAATTTAGTGTCTGATTTAACCTTTCAACACGACAATATACATTTTAGAAGATGGATCATTTTTCTTTAATTTATGCCCTGTTCAATTTCTTCTGAATGGTATGTATAATCTGTGGTTTTTCTTAGTATCCATCAAATGTCTGGCAAGAAATTGTCATTACAATGCTCATTTTATTTCTATGTTTTTATGTCAGCTTTTATGACGAATATATTCACCTCATAATGTTTATTTTTTCTGTGCATGAGACATGACAGAAGATATTTGTCTGATTTTCTGAAGAATAATAGATTAAACGTATTAAGGCGCCATTTTGATCGTGTTAGATGTCAAAATTCTAGTTGTTTAATTTGGACTTATTACTAATCTAATCTGAAGATTGCTATGATATGGGGTAAGAGGTTGTGTCAAGTCTTACAGTTTGATAGGGATCTGAGACATGTATTTGAGAAATGGATTTTATCACAGAAGATTTTGCGCTGAATTGTTTTGTAACTTCACCATAAATCTCTCACATCATGACATTAGGCAGTCAGCAGGTATATGCTATGTATCCCGCATGATTTTCAGAGAACTATAACTACATTAACATAAAGTCGATGGTTGATCATTGTTTAGATAAAATGCCCACCACAGTTGGTTTTGTGATATAATATTCTATCTCGGGCTATACTCATAGTGACTTGCTAAATATGTTTGTCCAATAGTTTGAATTGCTTTGTAATGCATCACTCAGAATTCTGTGGCTCTTTAACTATTTATATTACCAGATTCAGCAGATTATTGATTGTCGTTATGTTTTCTTTGTGATAACTATGCAGGTGCTTTTAGAGGTAAATGTTGGTATGGACTGCTTGAATGATCCGGTGATTGAAATCCTTCAATTTGAGAAACATCCTGGGAGGAAGTTGTCAGCTGAGAATCAAGATAATATAGGTTATCAAAATATAGACCCATGTGGAGAGCTGTTAAAATGGCTACTTCCTTTGGATAACACTATATTACCTCCGGCTCCTCCAGTATCTCCTCCTCATATAAGTCCAAGTGGAGGACTGAACACTTCATCTCACAAGCCTTCTTTATCTGCTTCATCCGGTTCTCAACTATTTTCTTTTGGTAATTTTAGAAGTTATTCCATGTCTTCTTTGCCTCAGAGTACAACACCATCCCCAGTAACAGCGAAAACTGTTCTTCCAAAACCAAACATAGACCTTGATGATTGGGATCAGTTCTCTTCTCAAAAATTTCCAAAGAGCCGGAAGAGTGGGACTGAAAAACTTTTATCTTTCCGTGGTGTGTCTTTAGAGCGAGAAAGATTCTCTGTTAGCTGTGGATTGGAAGGAATCTATGTGCCAGGAAGAAGGTGGAGAAAGAAAATTGAGATTATTCAACCTCTTGAAATCAAGTCTTTTGCTGCTGAATGCAATACAGATGACCTTCTGTGTGTTCAGATAAAGGTGTGCTATCACTTTTTCATTTTGTTTTTCCTAATGAAGATTTATTTATTAGAAAAAAGGGTTCCCTTTATGATTTTGTTATCCTCATCTTGTTACTTCATAAAAATAAATTTATAACTGGAAAGAGGTTTTTTTTTTCGTTAATAAACCAAGTTCATAGTAATTGTGTTATCATTCTTTCCTCTTTTTTTTCAGAATGTTTCTCCACCCCATACAGCAAATATTGTCGTATATATAGATGCAATAACCATTGTTTATGAGGAGGCTTCAAAAAGTGGACCCTCTTCATCATTACCAATTGCTTGCATCGAAGCTGGGACTGATCATAGTTTGCCCAATCTACCCCTCAGGTATATTCTTCATTCTTTTTTAATCTTAAAAAACAAGAATTGTGTATATAACGATAAATTTGCAAAAGAAAATGGGGAAAAAAATCTGTTAAATGAAAATAATACAAATTTTTAAAAAATGGCTAAACCAATTTTGTCCCGCCAAACCATATCCTCGGGATACATGTTTTTTTGAAAAACAGGATAAAGTTCCTTATAAATTGTCCAAAAAGTTGCGAAGGCGTCATTATGCCATAAAATTTGAGCGTAAATACTACCAGAATCAAGTGTATGATGAGAGTGATCTCAAAAGGGAGATAAAGGTTATATTAGGCATGACCAAATGAAAATCCTTAAAAAGGAGACTTGCCATTGAATTGTTGGAGAAGTTGATAAGAAGACGTCATTTCTCAGATGTAATAAACAATTTGAGGAGAAAGTCATATGGGAATCCCTATTCTGAATCAAATCCCAATATTTATCTTATCTGTAGAAGATCTTGATGAACACTTGGACATTGATTAGAAGCTCACGCTTCCCTGCCATAGAGGCATCAGCTCTGGCTCCTTTATTAAAACTCCTTGATTGGAAAATTGGTGTCCGTGTAATATAATATTTCAGACTGTCAAGTTTTCCTTGGTAAAACGGTCTTATACTTGTCTGAAGTAAAACATTGTAAAGTGTTGAAGTTTTGTTATGTTGACTCGTGATGTCAATAACGGCCACCTCAAGGCCCCAGCCATAATCAGTTATATTTTTCTCCAATTTATTTTCTTGAGCTCATATAAAATTTCTTAAACAGGAGAGGTGAAGAACACTCTTTTATTCTTAAAGCAACTTCTATGTGGAGAAATCTGAAGGTTGATGGTGAAAGAAGTTTCCTGTCATCCAAGTTAGTTGCTGGAAATGAAGCGTTGGAGTCACATCTTTCCTCCAAGCCTGTAGATGGAAAGAGGGTTGCTTCAAGTACTGATCAGTATTCAATTATGATATCCTGTCGGTGTAATTGCACTGGTATCCATTTTTCTTCCTTTATAGCATATGTAAATTTCCATCAACACCAAGAACAATCTGTATGAGTGAAAAGTGGTTCTTCCAATTTATTTTGTGGTGCAGAGTCAAGATTGTTCTTCAAGAAGCCCACAAATTGGAAACCTCGGATTTCGAGGGATTTTCTGATATCTGTGGCCTCTGAAATGTCAAGAAATTCTTATGGAGCAAATGGAAATGTCTATCAGCTTCCTGTTCAGGTTTTCCTTTGAATTTTTTTCTATTCTCTCTTGTTTTTCGTATTTTGTTAGAAACAAAAATGTGTTGCCAAGACAAAGTACATGCGCAGAAGATCTCCAAGACAATAAAAAGTATCAAATCATTGATTTTGCTTTTCAAGTTGAAAGGGATTTCAAAAAATGTTATATTTTCATTTATACCCTGGTATTTGTGCTGATTTAAGCCGTTCAATTTTCAGGTTTTAACCCTCCAGGCATCAAATTTAACATCAGAAGATCTAACTTTGACAGTTCTTGCTCCAGCCTCAGTCACGTCTATTCCATCAGTTGTTTCATTAAAACCTTCACCATCATCATCGAGTTCTTTTGTTGGTTATTCTGATTCCACGGGAAGATTAGGAGGCGATAGACACAATATGTCCATGCAGAGGCTTAGCTCAGCCCCCGTTGCATCAGAAAAGCAAAACGGAGATGTTGGAATTCGGTCAGTTTCTTTTAGTGAGCAAGCTTCTTTACCGATGGGCATAATCTCAAATACTGGCTCGAGTTGCACACATTTATGGCTTCAGAGTCGAGTTCCATTGGGGTAATCCAATTTTTCTTGATTATTCTTCCTTTCAGTATCAAATTTGGTCCAATTTTTACAAGTTGCTCTTGTTACACCAGATGTGTCCCTCGTCAATCCACAGCTACCATCAAGCTCGAGGTTCTTCCACTAACTGATGGAATTATTACTCTTGACACTCTACAAATCCACGTTAAAGAAAAAGGTAATAATCTAAGTGTTTCACCTAGTGCTCTATTTTCCTTGCCAATTTGACTTTTATCTTCTATCCCCTATGCAGGACCAGTTAGGTATTGTTACAACTTTTCTAATAATCATTTTTAACATTAAATTAAAATTTTGGAAGTGATTTATCAATTTTAATTATTTGATAAATTATAATATTCAATTATTAAATTACACAAAAGTACATTAAAATTAAGAGAAAAATGAAATTAGTGGGAGAAAAAGTAGGTGGTTAAATGTCATTATTTAAAAATTTCGATGATTAAAATGGAAAATGAATTCTGTTTGTAACCCCATTCGAGATTATTAGGGAAACAAATTGTCGAAGCATTATTTTTTCGGTCACCAATCTTCAATGATAGTTAAAACCATGAAAGAAATACCTTTAGCCTTCCAAAAGCAATACCAAACAGAGCATAAAAAATGCTCATAGTTGTTTCTCTTGTGTACTAATAACTTTAGTTTGAGGATATGATGGACATTTAATGAAAGTTGAAATTCCTTTTTTTTAATAATTTTTTTTTATGGTGAAACAGGTATTACTTATATTCCTGAGCACCCATTAAAGATAAATGCGACTTCCAGCATCTCTACTGGCATACTTTAGCTTACTTTTTTCGGAACTCCCATTTCGAGTTGAAGGCGTCCCGCTTCATTGATTAGTCGATGAGATCTGATCCGGCAATGAGTCGGGTATTATTTGCATTTCTCTCCGTTATAATTTGTGTTCGCTTGTCTATCTGTCCCCCGCGTTGTAATTATTATTCGCTTGATAATATCATTGAAATAGTACCCATACTCCCTTTCGAACGGGAAAACTTTTTTCTTTGCAACTATTTCTTGAAGGAGAGTGTTAGACCATCTAGATTAAATCCTAAAGTTGCTTGAAATGCTAGCCGAGATGCGTGCCCCATTCGATGCACGACAATGGATACACTGTAATGATCTTGTCACGCTGCTTAATTAAGAGTCGATGTGTGGGATTACTTCATATTACATTCATTATTAGTGTTTTGCATTTAGATTGCACGATTTTAATGTTTCTAGAGCTACACTTTCACAGTTATGCTACCCTATTTTTCATAATTTATCGGTGCACATGTATTGTACCATCTCAATGGACTCGATTAGTCGCTTAATTTTGCCTGTTTCTTGTCATAACTTGCTTGTTCGACATACAACTAGATTTGTTATTTGAAATCTTTAATCTCGTAGCGGTAGTTAATTTATATTTGATGCGGACGAGATGGATTACTTTGAATTTTCCGCAGCTGCGGTTCTTCAAGGTCTAAAGTTGATAGTTCAGTGTGGACTGGACGTATCACTGTTTATGATACAATTTTTAGGTTGCTGGAGTTTTTATTTTATGATACTATACTTGGTTCAATTAAAATTATACTTTGAATTAATTAAAAATACAATTACATAAAATTGATTCAGACCCACGGTTGGAGAAAGCCTGGGCCTGATGACCAGCCCGTTTACCTTGCGTAATTGAGCCGATCTATTTGATCAATGGGTTGAGCTTGATCAATGAACCAGTCCATTAGTGTTGTTTAACAGCGGATTGTCGGCTTGCTATTGTAGCACCCGAGCCGAGCCTGTCTTGGTTCCAAAGAGCGAGTTGAGTCGAGACAAGCTTGAAATTTGAGCAAAGGCGCTCTCCTGAGACTAGCGAAAAAGTTAATTTACATTTTTTTTGCAGTAGATACTTGTCTTTTACCATAAAACAAAAAATATTTGGTAACAAAAACGTATCTTCCACTACAACAAAAACAAGAATTTTGGTAGATAATATTCGTCATTTAATGAATTTCTGACAGTAAGTGTGTTAATCGCTAATGCTATTTTGAGGCATTAAATAATAAAAGTAAAAGTTTAAAATATCATTTAAAAAACAGACATATGTTTCAAGTTTAATATCGATAATTACTTTTAATTTTTTAGGGTAAAAATCTATAAATTTATAGCAAGCTTTCATTAAATTATAATTTCAACAATTATTGTTTTGAAAAACTACATTCTGCTGGACCCAGCTGTATTTTGGCTGGCGCATCATGGCCGTTGGTTGCTTCAACTGTATTATCGGCGGATCAGACGGTCCTCGCTGAACGGAAGCGACAGCACCGCTGAGATAATCAAAGCACACCGTGTTCGGCTACTTCATTCAAAGAAGTGGGCTCCGCCTCCTCGTCCATCTAGAAGACTTTCGTTGACTAGGATCTAATCGCCTGGATCGCGCCCCACGTATTGGGAAACAACGATGTCCACTAAAGTCGAGAACTATCGGACGGTGGAGGGCTCGATCATCTCCCATTCCGGTCAAACGACGGTGATAATCACACGGTTTTGGACAGCTCATGCTGGTTCCTGGGCTTTCATTCGACAGCTTTATTCCTCCTGGACAAGCACAGGAAGATTTCCCAGACGAGTATTTTGATTGGAGATCAGATCAGAGTCGGAGATGATCACTACTAATGATCAGACGGTGGTGATAGTTGCTTTCTGTGGACGGTTATGGAATCTTTACTGGGTATAGAGGCAGCTGATAATGAGCAAATCGGAATGTTCTGCGCATTTGCCGCTGAAATTGAGAGCCATCCAATGGCTTTTTTAATAGAAAAGTTGCTTACGAATTCTCTACTCTCTTGGTAAAGTCTTCGTTCAATGGTGATTATTCAAATTTAATTAATGTCATGAATATTAAAACACTAAATAATTTTTACTAATAAATAAAATAATAAATTATAAAAAATAAATAAAGTAAAAGTTTTTTGATATATATTTTATTAAAAATGTAAAAATATTATTTTTATAGTAGATATTTTCGTTCTGATGCGGAAAAAATTATTTCTACTGTGTAAAATTCTCTCTCCACCGTAATATTTGTTTTCTGTTACGAAAAATATTATTTTCACAGTGAATATTTGCCTAGGATATCCTTAGAATAAGATTCACCTTCTGTAGCGGAAGACGCATTTTGAAGCAAGTCTTTAGAATAGAACTTACTTTCATCTTTTCGCAACGGATACTCGCGTTCCACTACGGAGGTATGTTAAATTTCTAATAGAGAAAGCAAGAGCGATGTTTGCATCGTTAATTTTTTATAGTTCAGTATTTTATTTATTAACAAAAATTATTTAATGTTTGTCTTGATTGTATAGTTGAGTGGTTATATTGTTAATTTTCCAATCTGTTTTTAAATCCAATAGTTTATATTACCACATCGTTCATCCCTCAAAAATTTCAAGCAAGCTTCATTAATTAATCTTTTAATTAGATAATACATTGATCATAAAAACTCAAACTTTAACATGTTATGTTTAATAAAGTGGCTTAGAAGTCATAATTCAGTTGAAATGAACTAAATTCACGTCTTTAAAGTTTAAACTACAATTAAATTGGTTTAAAGGGAGGTTAAATAATGGGTCATAAATGAAAGTGGCGCAACTTGTTCATCCTCTTCCAGAAGTTCAAGTCTCGCCATTGGTTTCGAGGTATTTTCTTATTTAAGTTTGCTTTGTTTTCTGATTCTTCCTCCCCCTGCTTCTTCCAATCCCTCTCTTTCACGAGGAAGAAAGGGAGGGGCGAGAGAGAGAGAGAAGGATCAGGAAGGCTGAATGGAGAGCGTGGCAGCTTGGCAAGTGTTGGCTTTATGTGCAATTCCCTCTTGGATTGCCATTACTTCCTACCTAAATGTGACGCAAAAGATTAGATCCTTGCTTCAGCCATGGATGGCCAGCCGAGTCTCCGCAGAGGCATTGCTCATTATTCGGATCCAGGTTTTATAATCTCTCTACAAATTTAATAATTACCCAGATGGTTATTCTTATTTTCTAAGTTTCTGTTTCTTTCTCTTTTTTTTTTTTTTGGAATTTGGTGAACTGACATTATTGTTTTTGTGGGGTTTTGCAGAAATTTCAGCATAGGTACCTTGATCTTCTGTTCTCTGCGTTGTCCTGTGTTGTTTCCGTGCCATTTTACACTGCTTTTCTTCCTTTGCTTTTCTGGGTAGGGTTATACTCTCCCTGCTTTCTGAAATTTCATGCTTGAAATAGTTGTGATTATGATTTTGATTATGGGTTCTGATTTTCTTAAATCTATGCGAATTTAAATGACTTCATTTTGTCTGAGTGATCCTGTAGAGTGGCCATGGGAAACTGGCAAGGCAGATGACTCTTTTGATGGCTTTCTGTGATTATTTGGGAAACTCCATTAAGGTGAGCTTCCCTTTGTTTTGGCTCGATCGCAAAACTAAATAGCTATTAAACAATGTCTTTGGTTTACTCGAGATATTGATAGATTATTGTCTTAGCTCATTGGAAACTCAATAATTGGATTGAAATGTGCAATAGTTTCTTCTGCCATTATTTTTGTAGACGTTGTTTGTTTATGTGGAGGTTCAGTTGATTTAATCCATTATTCTCCTGCCTGATTTTGGGCTTCTGATATTGAAGGATTTGGTGTCGGCTCCGCGACCAAGCTTCTCACATGTCAGAAGAATT
Organism: Begonia loranthoides; assembly: GCA_022433065.1. NCBI lineage: Eukaryota > Viridiplantae > Streptophyta > Magnoliopsida > Cucurbitales > Begoniaceae > Begonia > Begonia loranthoides. The sequence goes on along the minus strand of CM039476.1, from coordinate 15,482,973 downwards.
ATTGCTACTAAAGACGAGGAAGAGAATGCGATGGAATATGGATTTCCTTCTTCTCATACTCTCAATACTGCATGCTTATCTGGGTATTGATTCTCTCTCTCTCCCGCCATCTGTGTGTGTTTGTGTTGGTTGGGGACAAAGAGGAAGAAACATACACGAAAGGTAAGTTGATCTAAGAAATATTGCTCGAGGCTTTGTCGTATAGCAGGGCGTTACTCATTTTATATATTTAGCAACTCTCACAAGCTAATTCAGGAAGATTAGAGCTCAATATATGCAGTCACATCTAATAAAAATCCTCTCTTATAAAAGGTCTTTCATACCTTAGATCACTGAAAAATTCTTATGGCTTTGAAGAAGCCGAGATTTCTGACTCGTCCATATCTTCCAACATGACAAACAACTGAAAAATGACTGATTAACTGACTTGATTCTACCAGTTTCATCGTTTTTTGAGTTCCATTCAGCTTAGCGATGAGCTTAAAATTCTCGACAGATAGTAATTTGAAGAAGTTTTTCTCATCATTTACTATCTATCTTCCATTGTTTGGCTTTCTCCAGATACCTTGTGCAGTATGCTATTTATTACTCACAGGATTCAGATGCGTCTACTAAAGTTTTAGGCCTGGCCGTTGTTTTGCTGACCGTGGGCCTGACTGGTTTTGGTAAGTTTAATCTGTCAATGCACAGCTATGAAATTTAATGGCGTTCTTTGTTTGGTGCATTACCTCTGAAAACTCAGTTTCTTCTGGTAGGAAGAGTCTATCTAGGAATGCACAGTCCTGTTGACATTATAGGCGGCCTTGTTCTTGGAGTCATTATTCTAGCAGTTTGGCTGAATATTCATGAATATATAGACGGTTTTATCATCTCGGGACAAAACGGTATGAGCAGATGTTTTATTTATTTAAATTTATCTCATCTACAACTAGTCGGATTATTTTCAGGGTAAAATGCAGTCTAGAGTTTGATGTTTAAGGTCATTTGCAAATTACCTTGAATTATTTTTTTGACAAATTGAATCTCTACCTTTCAGCTATCAGTACTTTAGACGTTGTCGTCAATTTATCTATTAATGTAGCACGTGTATATCACATTTTCTATTTAATAAAGTGTTCTAACATGATTTCTGAACTCTTTAGCGATTTTTAACCCGATTTTGGATTCGGTCGATCTCTTGACAAAGTTTGAAATTGTCGAAGAGGAGATCAACCGAGTTTGAAATCAGGTTAGAAATTATCGGAGGGGTTAGAAATCAGATTAAAACACTTGATTAATTGGAAAAACGCAGTATATACGTGTTAGATTTAACACATAAATTGATGACAATGTTCAAATTGCTGATATCTGAAAGGTGAAAGTTTGGTTTTATCCTTTGTTTTAATATAAGAATATGATGCTTCCAATAATTTTGACAAGTAAATATCGATGATTTAACATTTTGCTCCAATAATTATCTAATCATATTGTGAACTTGCTTATTTTTTTTTGGCAGTGACCCCATTTTGGACAGCTTTAAGCTTTTTTTTGCTCTTTGCTTATCCTACTCCTGAGTTCCCAACTCCAAGCTTCGAGTTCCACACAGCCTTCAATGGCGTTGCATTAGGCATTGTAAGCGATAAGTACCTTTTTATAATTTCCAAATCTCATCGTGCATTGCATTCGATTATCTGCGAGTGATTAGTCGAATTTGTCTATCATTTTTACTTCTTAATTCTGTGGTATTTTACTTGGAAATATCTAAAAGATGGGAAAAAGATGAAATCGTTTGACTGCGTCGATTGTTTTCTTGTATCGTTGCACGAGTTTTTTTTTTAACAAACAAAATTTATTAAGAAAAGAATATACAAAGTGTCGGGAGGAACATAAATTCTCCTTTGTTACGTTTAATCCCGATGGTCCAATAGATAGATAGAATATTGATTCTCCAAATATTGAACTAAGTTCTTTAGTTACCTTTATTGTCGGCGTTTTATCGAATAACGCGCTATAAACTCAAAGACGACGTGAAAGTTAATTTTCGAAAGCACAATCTAGTTATATTCTGTTCTTTCTACTTTCAGATTCTTGAATTTCTACTCAGATCAATCTTTTGTTGTGGCCTCTCCTTCAGGTAACTGGAGTTCATCAAACCCACCATCAGTTCCACCACGAAGCCGTTCCACGCATATTTACGTCGCAGCTCCCAATCGTTGCCTTGATCTATCGAGTAATCGTGGGGATCCCCACCATACTTATGGTGAAATTCTGTAGCAAAGCGCTCGCAAAATGGATCCTTCCGAATGTATCGAATGCCTTGGGAATTCCAATTCGATCGGCAAGCTATGTGCCGAAGATTAATGGTAAGAAGTCGGAGGAGATTAAACAATCTGGTTATCTTCAAAAGTTGTTCATTTTCTCCAAACAGACATCTTATGACGTCGACACGGGTATAAGGTTTGCGCAATATGCCGGGCTTGGTTGGTCGGTGGTCGATCTCGTTCCGTCCCTTTTCTCGCATTTGAACTTGTGATGTTTGAATTATGCAATCTGATTAGGATGCATATGGATGGTTTCATTTGGAAATGTATATTCTATATATTTATTTATTTATTTATTGAGATTAATAATTTATTTTTTATTTTTTTTACTTTATTTTATAATTTTTTTGTTGCAATGCAAATAAAATTTGAGTAGATAAATTTTAATATAAAATTTTAAACCATGGAGTTATTCTAATATATTTGAATTATGACTCTAATAACCAATTTATTATATTTTTTGAAAATATAATAAAATTAAACAATTTGCTCGCTGAGTTTGTGTTAAAGAACGAGACATTTATGAAAAGAAAATGACAAATCAACCATTAAACTTTATTATTAATGATACACTAACCATTGTACTTTTTTGCTAATAAATTAGTTACTGAACTATGAAAAATCGTTGCCGCGAATATCGCTATTAACTTTTTGAAAATTGCAGTGGAAAAGAATAAATACCCATGGAAAAAATGAAAAGAACTCATGATTTTAGAAAAGAATTTGAATGGAAAAGAGATAATATCTATGGATAATTGATTTATAAAATTTTGGATTTTGTAAAAGAATGAATTGAAAAGATTTCGGGTTTTATAATTTAGAAGCTTTTGTAAAAGAATGTTAATATTTTAGTTTTCGAATGATTTAGAATTGTTTTACAATCCATGAAAGAATATTTGTGTTGTTTGTGTTTTTCTAGGAAGAAAACAGTGAATAGTTTTTTTATTTGTAGACAATCTGCAGCGGATCAATGACAGTCTGCGGCAGATTAACAATTTAACCCCTGAACTATAACAATCTATTGTTGATTAATAATTTAACCATTGAACTATTACGACAATTCTCTAAGGATTGACGACTATCCGCAGCGGATCGACGACGATCCTCTGCAGATTAACAATTTAACCCATGAATTATGGCAATCCTCTGTAGGTAAACAAAATAACCTCTGAACTATGTCGATCCATGATGGATTAACAATTTAACTTCTAAATTATGATAATCTGTTGCAGATTAACAATTTAACCCTTGAACTATGATGACGATCTGTTATTGATTGACAACGATCCTTTACAGATCAACAATTTAACCCTTGAACTATGGCAATCCTTTGCAGATTAACAAATTGAACCCTAAACTATGATGATCCACGGCGGAGCAATAACACGGAAAACGTAATCGCGGTGTTTACTCCGTCAAATTTTCATAGTTTAGTAGTTAATTTGTTAGCGAAAAAAGTACAATAGTTAGAGATTTGTTGGGAAAATCTATTTTGCAAATCATCTCCTTGCCAAAATCATTTCTTCTTCTATTTAGAAACAGGAAAATTGCAGAGAAAAAATGTGAGAGTTAATGTACTACCCTTTCTCTATCGTTTGGTTTGAGGTTTGTTCTTGCGAGTCCAACAAAATTGCAGCCTCATTCAATCAAAAACAGGGGAAATCTGGATATCTACGCCGATCAACGACGGATTTGGTCTCAGCCTTGACCCATTTGCAAGCAACTTCATAAGGACCTCCAATGGCGAATGTTCGATTCTTGAACCATTTGGCATTCTGAGACAAAAGAGTTCGGAAGCTTAAGAAACCCTCAAATGGAGATTTGATTTCAGTTCAGTGCTACCCGCTGCCTTACGCCGCAGAAATGCTTTCAACGTCGACTAGTTCACTGATCTGACGGAAAGTTACCATTTTTTATATTATTTAATTCGTCTTTCCTTGAAAGTTAAACCGAGTTTCAATGGCGAGTTCGATGAAAAACCCTACTGGGTAGTGATCTAAAAAGGAGAAATGATTAATGGAGACGTTGATTTTTAAGTTCTTTCAACTTGCTGTTCCCACTCAGAGTCTGACTGCTCATTATGGTCTCAATCTACTTCACTGTTTGGCCTCCTACTATTCCATTTCAACACTGACTCTTTAATTAAACCATAGTCAGCCTTCTTCACTCTTCTCTCAGAAAGAATAGGTTTAATCTGTCAGTTCTCCTACCCTTTCTCTCTGATTTCGGTAAGTACTTTGGTCAAACATTCGTAGCCATAGTCATCCTGATTCAAAAGATGTTCTTAAATGGGTCTACTCATGCGTGGGAGAGAGAAGAGTTTTAGTGAGAGAGTGAGGGAAGAGTGTGTTTGTTGTCTCCCTCATTTATATTAGTACGTACGTTGTGGAGTCTTGGGGTGTCTTTTTTCCAATATTTCCGTGTCGCATGCATGCAGAATTCATGTGAGACTGATATCTATCCCTTCGCCTAAACACGTTAAAAATTTCACTGTCCCCCATGCCTGTCTCTCTCCTCTCCCTTTTCCTCTTTCTCTCTCTAGAATTTATCACTTTTTCTGGTTTGTTTGGTTATTTAAAGAGAGTGGATGGCATGGGAGCTTGAGAAGAAACAGTGAAGGTCTTGAATGGGCTGGTTAATGTTACCCATCAAGATGAGGTTTTTATAGACAAAAATGATAGCTCCTGTCTGTTGAATTCCACAGTTAGTGCGATGTAGGACAATGTATGAATTTTGCAGAAGGAGCGAGGAAATGTGAAGCTGATACAGAATTTATCATCGTTTTTGAGCTTCATCTCTATATCCATGGCGTACATGGGAAAAGTCCAGGCAACCCTCCACCCAACTTTCTTTCATCTTCTTTTTTTTTATTTCTTCGTGGGTACCCTCAAGAAATTTGTGTGACTAGCTCTTGTTTTACTTAATCTCTCTCTCTCTGTTTCTCTCTCTCTCTCTGCATGGCTTAAAATCTCTATACTTCAAAATGCGCTTAGGATTTTGTTAAAGCTTCATAAATCTAAGTACTGAATTCCAAGGGTGACTAAGGATGCAATCATTCTAAGTTTATGATAATTCAATTTTGTCTTAAAGGTACTGTAGAAATTCGAACGATAATCGAAAAAAATAAATAAAAAATAATGGGTAACGAAATTTACGTAGAAAACTCAAGATGTGTAAAAAAACTACGGAAAGAGAAAAGAAATCACTCATCAAATCGGTACAATGAGTTGTGCTATTCAAGTTTATATTTATAGAAAAAATAGGAAACCCTAGTCATATTGAAATTCAAAGCTAAAGGGTCGGGCGGTTCGGTTCTGTTTCGGGTCGGGTCCCTCTCCGTTCTGTCTTGGGTCCCCTCTGGGATATGATAATAAACACATGCACGATAACGACAATTTGATTCCTCATGGTTTTGACGTGAAAAATTAAAATCAGTTTTACATGTATTGCATTTAGTATAAATGCATACTGAGTTAGTGACTTTCCCCAACGACCCCATCCATCCCAAGTAAAGGCAATGGTAAACTTCTGAGTGATATTTGTGCTGGTGAAGACTTAACTGAATTTGGGTATGTACAAAAATGTCTAAATAATGTTTTGGGCTTTTGGGTCGATGCACAGTGTTTAACATATTTATGTTATTATTTCTCGTAATCACTATATTGACCCAAGTCCATCATGTGTGGGCTATGACTTTGATTGTGTTCAAGACTTCAACTACGAACCAAGTCTTGGGTTAGGTGATCGAGTCGTTCGACCCAGTGTTTCTATTAGGCTCGCCTCTGGGTTGTGACATGGCTGATAGTTTATTCTCGTGAAGGTTTGAGGACCAAAACCAAGTAATGACATTACAATTTGAAATTGCTTGGATTTGGTTGTGAGACAAGACATATAAATAAGATTTTATCTCCAACTAGTAGAAGAATTTCGGGGTGAAACCCAAAAACAAAGTCGTGTAGAGTTACGTATAAAATGAACAATATTGTACTACATTGTGGAAATTAAGATGTTAAAAATTGTATCAGAGGTAACAATCAACCAGAAATATAGTTGACGAGAATGTCAAACAGATGATTGTGATAACCTATTCTTGTGAAAACTCGGAGCCTAAAACCAAGTGATGGTATCACAATTTCATATTACTTGGTGTGATTGTGGGACATGATATAGTAAAATCTTATCTCTAACTATTAAAATGTTTTTTCAGGTAAAGCATAAGAACAAAGTTGTGCAAATTTAGGCTCAAACAGAAAATATTTTAGTAATTGATAAAATTTAGGGAAATTAACAAAAAAAAACCATGAACTATAGGATCATCGACAAGTCAAATCTTAAAGTAATTTTGTGAATAGCTAAAACCTTAAACCATGGAAAATAAACGAGGCAAACATCGCTATCACGTTTTCCATTAAAAATTTAAATTTTTTTCCACTGTGGATAGGTCATCTTTCTGTAACGGATCCGTACATGAAGTAGTTGTAGTCAAAGACTTACTTTCCGCAACGAAAGACAAGTATCCACTGCGAAAATGATATTTTCTACAACGGAAATATGTCATCCGCTGTGTAAAGTAAGTTCTATTCAAAGGACTTGTTTTCTTTAGCGAAAAACAAGTATCCATTGTGGAAATGAAGTCCTATCCCAAAGACTAAGATTCTGCATTGAAAGGCAAGTATTTCCTGCAAAAAGAAAAATTTTCGCAGTGGATACTTGCCTTATGCTAGAGAATCTTAGTTTCCACAACAGAAACGTCTCTTGCGGAGGAAAATATATACGACGATTGAACTTCCTTAACTGTAGTATATAATTTCACATTCCGCCCCAGATATAGCACATTAGTCAAAGCAATTTTCGAGCAAACTTTGAACCCTAACCCCAACCCTCATTTTCTCCTCCAATGGATTCTACCAAGCCTAAAAAATTTAAATTTCTAATGGAAAACGTGACAACAATATTTGTCTTATTCATTTTTTATAGTTCAATGTTTTATTTGTAAGTAAAAATTGTTTAGTGTTTGCTTTGTAACTGATTTTATAGTTCAAGGTTTATTTGATTAATTTTCCTAAAATTTAAGTTTCTACTTGCTGCTTGAAAATTTTTTTGATTCGCTCTGTCACATACAATCATTAAGAGAGGGAGAGGGAGAGGGTGTAAAATTATAATCAATTTGAAGATCATTACATTCAAAGAATGCATTTCTATCAAGAACTTCACCCCTGGTATTCCTCCATGACTTTAGCAACCTCCGTCTTGGTATTGGAATCATATCGAAACCTAGCTAGGAGTGCGATGAGATCCGAAGACCAGAAGGGAGAAGGAATGGCAGTGTCTCCCAACAAAATGCTTTCATCAATGATCCCCAACAAGGATTGCACTTTTAAAGAATGAGCTGAGAGTGGAACAAAACAAAACATCACATTAGTTTTGAGTAACTTAGAAATCATGCAAATGGGTTGAGTCAAAACCCTAAATTTTAAGAAGATTCACCTGTGTAAAATATATAGTCCACAGAGCCAACAAAACAACTAGTGAAGTTTGTGAAAAATTGTTCATTTGTCTGTTGGTTCAGCCTCCTCCGTCATAGGCCGATAAAAAAATCTTTCCCGGAAGCGAGTGACGAATACGCACTAACCTGTAGCGATCAGTCGATTAGAACCCTAATTTTTTTTGGACTAGATTGATCTCTTATGGGCTAACTTACCAGTTTCAGTTGATGTACAAGCTGGCCAACTAGGTCTACTGACACATCTAAATCTGGGTGTTTTTGATCAACCCTTCCAAGTGTAATAAGTTGATGAGGAGCACTAAATCCATGGTCAAATGTCACAATCAGTGGATGAATTTCAAGAAAATGTATAGTTTATGAGTTGCAGGCAAAAACAAGAACATGCCTTCCTGGAATAGTGCTCAAATCTCTGCAAATTATGATCGCAATATCTTTGCTATTGGCTAAATTCTCCAATACTTTGAGTAGAATATGCACCTGATAAATGGTCGTGATAGGCCTCGGTAGCGAAAGAGGAGAACCGAAACTTAATTGGGAGAAGACCCTCACCTGCATTAGTTTAGTGTGTTTAAGATCTTGACGGCTGTGGATATGTGCATTGACCTACGTACGAGGAAGAGAAAACACGATCGATGAAATAAGAAATCGAGGAAAAAGAAGTCATCACTTGCTAATCGAGAGGTGTTTAGTGCTTTTTTATGACAGCTCACCTTGTGAAGACAATAACGATCTAACATTCTGTTAAATATAAAGGAAGTGTACAATTCTACATCACCTGAGAGAAGTGAAAGTAAATGGTTTATAAGTATAGTGTTATTCCCTACGTAAAATAACGCTTTTTGGTAAACTTTAAGAACAAAATTACGTGGATTTTGACTCAATACAGATAATATTAAATTATTATAACGAGGGTCTCACATTTTTCGATCGATGGAATCCGTCGAAAGAGAGCAATCGAAGATACTGGCATTGCCCTTGCTTATCGTTTCCCCCATTGCCGAATTTTGATTCGAGAACAAGTACGAGAGCAATGTTGTCCTGTAAAACAACGAAGATTCAAAATTACAGTCGAGGAAGATGTGAAAAGAAGTGAATTGGCAACCGAGTTGTCCTCACCAATCGATTTAACATGTCCTTATGGGCTGGAAACAATGCATCCATCAAAAACTGCACCTCTTTATTGAGCTCGATCTGCATAATTTTGCATTAATGGTTAAAATCAGAAATAGTCACAGAAAAGTTGGCAATATAATACAAAGCACATATCGAACCGACCTCATATTTCTTGACAAATGCGAATTTGTCTCCACGGAAAAATGTCACACAGCCATTCATTGTTTGCTTGCGTTCATTACAAATCTGCAACAGCGAAGAAGACGCTCAGGATCAAATTATAGACCTCTTTGATCTTCAAAAGTTCTCGAGCAAAAACAAAACCGAAACTTTTTGGACGACATTCAAAACCCCCATTGTTTTCGTCTTGTAGAAGGCTTGGTAGCCATGTTTGCGAAGTTCAGGGAAGAAAAATTCCTGATAATGATCAATCTGAACCTGAGAAGAAGAAGCAGCCATGATCAAAGGATAATCAAACAATCCACAACAAAAACAGCCGTTAAACGCACAAAAGATTCAGATTAGCTGCCGGCTGACCTCCTGGAGGCAAACAATGTCTGCACCATAGTCGACAATTTCTTGGGGTTACATACTTGAAGTCCCTAATCCAACAATTTCTTTAAGTAAAAATATATACTATTTACACAAAATTGTTGTGTTAGAACAGATTCATCAAGATAGGGAAAGCAGTTGTTCTTATTTCAAGGTTAATAGCTAGAGGTAATTTACAAATTCGATCTAAATGATTTTAATTTTAATTGTAACAGTATGTCTACATCGTTTAAAAATAATTTACACAACTCGATCAATTCGAATCATCTGGCGAGTAGGAAGGGCGGGAGCCAGTGTCACTGGCAAAGTCGATATGTGTTTAACAATTCCGGTAGGTCGCTTGGATTCTGCATCGATTATAGTGCATTCAAATTTGAGGACACGGCCGATATCGGCAGCCGTCGGAATGTATGTCTTTGACCGGCCAACTTCAAGCCAAGTTTCTCCGATTCTCTGAGGAACAACGGCGGAGCTCAGAAAACCAGTTGAGCTGGCCGCCGCACGTGCACTTTCATGCAGGGCCCGATGATGAGGCCATGCGTCTAAAAAACACTTGGCGGAGCAATGGAAACTGTAGGAAACAGGAACGTCTATTTTAAGACAACATGTGCATTGCAATTTAGCCGGCTCGGAAGGATGAACACTACACAAAGGAACCTGGTTTTCACTTTGCCATCGATACCTGTGAGTAAAATACAGATAAACTTTTGAATATTTTGGTTATCTTTCTGGATCTTTAAAGCAAAGAAGTTGAACACCGGAAAACAGAAAGTATTAGGAAAAATAGAACCGAAAATGGTCATGATGTGGGAGAATCTTAAAAAAAACGCTATAGCCATGACTGTAAAACATAAATTTCAGACGACCCACGACGATAATCCCACCCAAGTTCAATCTTTAAAGTATTCATTCTTCATCTGCTTCAAAACAGCCTCAACCCAGAAAAACAAGATCGGAAAGACTGAATCTTGACAACAATAGCAGCAAAAAGAAACGAAGATTATAGAAAACAGGTCTTACCAGGAGTACTGGAGGAATTGGCCGTCGACCGGGCTGGTCTCTTGAACGTCTTGGTCGGTGAAGGAGTTGTCCGACAATGATAGGCGAATGTAGGGCATGAGCGCGAGACCTACGACGGGAGGTTGCTTTGGCAATGTCAGGTGGACCATCCTCGGCATGCTTTTAAACTCGGTCGACGTTCACAGACGGTGACAACTCTGACAGCTCCAAAGGCGATCGTAGAAAAACAAAAAAAGAAATGGATTTTTTATTTTTTTTCATTACATTAAATCTATTTATACAAGCGATTTCCATGGATAATATTTGGTTATTCTCTAATTAATAATTTAATTTTAAATTAAAGTTTATGTATTTCTTATTAATTAATACAATAATTAAAATAAATCACCAATTTAAATTATTTAATTTAAAATAAAACAAGCAAGAAAGAAAGTCTAGTAGCCACCCTTGAGGTCCTTAACAATATCATGAGATATGGGAGTGACAGTTTCCAAAGTAGCACCTTCCGCCATGAAACCCGGCTTCGGGCCTTCTGGTTGTCTCTTTGTGTATACGACTTCTCCTCGAGCTTTTGCTTCGGCCTTCAATTGGTCGTTCTTCACCTTCCTCAGACGGAAATCCTCCACACATCTAGAGGGCTGAACATGCTAGTCTCGGACATGGATTCTCTTTCTGATATTAGGGATTGTGATTAGTTCTACTCCAAAAATCGAAATCAGCAATAGATAAGGATAGAATTGTAAAATCCAATAATTTTCAAGTGAATAAATTTATTGTGTTAGAGAAAAATTCAAAACAGACCCAAAAACAAACTTGAATTTCGTCCAATAAGGCCTTGATCTATTTGGCGAATTGACCCAGGGCTTGATCCATGGGTCCAAACCTGTGGGTCTTCTTTGCAACCCGCGGAGAAGGAAATCACGTCTCCCTCTTGACCGAGACGATTTCGCCATCCACACTACCAACGCGAATGATTTTGATCCATTCAGCGAACAAACCGTTTCTGGTTGAGGCTTCCCGTCTCGGCAAGTCGTCCACTGACCAGAGTTGAGGGTCAGTTCATTGCGCATCGCGGCTCAGTGCTAGCTGAGTCGTTGCTCGAAGTTTCTCACCAACGAAAATACGCACAATAGAATTGCGAGATTTGTCCGATTACTCAATCAACAGCAACCTATAATGAAATCCAACTTCACAGCCAAAAATTTAGACCCAATCTAGCAACTGCGTCGGAAACAAAGGAAAGGTTAGATTTTTTCATACCTTCAGCACCATCAACTATCAGTTATTGGTGTCGTCTATTGCCCAATAATTCCAACCACTTTCCACCATTGAATTCGCACAATCCTTTCCAATAGAGGCAAATTTAAAAATCATGACTTAACTACAACATTCGGAATTACATATTGGAAAAAACGAACCTATAGTGAAAGTCTTCATCCCACAGAGAAGAGAAGGAATTTTTGAATTTTTCAGAGCAGCTGGAATCAAATTCAGTTTTCTCAATATTCAATTGTTGGATCACCTTGCAATTGGAACTGTAGGTTTCTAACATCAAGGCGTATATTCGGAACAGTGGAGATCGTCGTTTGATCTTTCTAAGGTGGTCTGTTGGGGTAAAAACATGACTACAATTTGGTAATCCTAGATTTATCCTCTCTTACATTTTGTTATCTTCCAAAATTGTTGTTTTAATCTTGTATGCCTCTAATTTGTTGAGCTAGAGAGAACTTTGGTACACCAATTATTTATGTTATAGTGGAAGGTTTGATTAAGTGTCCTACGGGTCCCATAGTTTTTTACTCTCACACTTTTGAGGATTTTCCTAGCTAAAATTTAGTGTTGCTGATCTCGTTATTTTTGTTGGTTTGCTTTGCCTATTTGATTGCACAAAGAGAGAAAAAAAGTATTTTTATTCCTCTGTGTATTTGGGTTCTTTTTTCTCAAAATTCGTCAAACCTCCCCGATTGACGATGTTTGACGTACGGGTGTTAAACAAACCTTACAACGACTGTTACGGGATGTTGCCCTTTTCTGTGACTATTGCGGGGCGTTACCGTTAGCTTGACTGTTAAGGGGTGTCACACTTGTTTGACGAATTCGTAGGGCGTCACCTTTTATGTGTAGAGTACAATAGCAGAAGTGAAAAAAAAAAGTAAATCCTAATTCTTCCAATAATAACTCTTAAGTTTATGAATGAGGAGAGTAAGTTAAAAACTTACTTGATAGTTGAGAAGTTGAGTATGAATTTCGACAGAGATTCGCTACTTCTCTCATTGGTTAATTTGAGTTTCGGAGTGTCTTCTATATATAGACACCGGGTAAAATCGATTGACCACTTCTTTTTGGTCGACCACATCCGACCATTAAAAACTAGTCGTTGTGTCTGCAGCGCATATCTTGACCGGAACCTCGACCGCTAATTCGCCAGAAAAACTTCGGAGTGCTATGTGTACAATTTCGGTCGCTTCTCTCGTCCAGGTCCTTGACCGCGTTCCGTTCGAAAAACGTCATAAAAGGTCCAGAAGCAATCTGTTCATATTTTTAAAGGCTGGAAATGCTTTTGATATTTGTTTTAGAAAAGCAACTAAAAATTTTCTAAAAAAATCATCGATAAATGTAATGAAATATCAACTACCACCAAATGAGGCACCGGCATTAGACCACAAATATAAGAATGAACAAGCTCACATTGATGTTTTGTTCGCTGTGAGGAATAAAAATTCCAGTAGATTTAATTTAATGAAAAAAAATAAAAAATCCAATTCTTTGTTGACGATTTTCCGAATTACGGTGTTTAATTGTCAATGAACAAATGTTATTTGGCTAGAAATAAAAATTCAAGTAGTTGATTATGCAATTTATCTTTTATTTTAAATTAAATATTACGCATATAATCTAACATTATTTATATTATAATAATGTAATGGAAAAAAATAAAAAATCCAATTCTTTTTTTATTTTTCTACGATCGTCTTTGGAGCTGTCAGAGTTGTCACCGTCTGTGAACGTCGACCGAGTTTAAAAGCATGCCGACGGTGGTCCACCT
>CM039476.1:15420376-15449505 GCA_022433065.1 Begonia loranthoides | reverse complement strand
TTGTGTACAGCACCATTTACTTTGACATCGACGTAGTCTCCCACTTTATAGGTCTTCAGATAGGTCGAGAGAGGGATATAACCCTTCTTCCTGAACGGCCTGGCGAACAGGTCTCTGGTTCTTGACCTTAATCCATGACCGGCCGGCATTTTCACAGTATTGCCTGAACTCTTCCTTCTCCCAGCTGCCAAAGAGCGAACATATATACTAGGGTTTCAGCTTCGGATAATGGATTAATGGGCCGGGCTCTATTCTCATATTGGGCCGGACTATGATGAATTGGGCCTCCATAAACTCCAATCTATTATATTTTTTTTTTTTAACAAATCTTACAAATATCTACTTTTTATATATCAACAATTTAAACATTATAATCAATTTATTCGTTAAATTTATATTCTATTTAATTTGGTATTTTAACTCGATTTCTAACTTCTCAAAAATTTTCTAAATTGATTTTGAACTTGTGGCAGTCTGCCCTGTGAATGCTAGGAAAGACTCATGTGTGGGCCCGACTCATATTAATGGGGTGCACAATCTCACATTGCTTGGGAGAGCAAAAAATGAATGGTTTATAAGTAGGGTTCCCCTCCTTACCTATTACAACACATTTTTGGCTAACCTCAAGAACAAAACTGTGCGGGTTTCGGCCCAAAGCGGACAATACTGTACTGGAAGCACCAGGAGACATTACAGTCACAGAACTCTATCGATATCTCAGAAAAATTCAAAATGGTTTTGAGAATAGATTGATAGAGTTTCAAATCAGTTTAGAAATTATTGGACATGTTAGAAATTATGTTAAAACATCATATTAAATGAAAAATATGGTAAACACGTGTCAAATTTAACAAATAATATTGATGACAATGTCTAAATTATTGATATCTAAAAGATAGAGTTTTGATTTGTCAAAAAGAATATTTTAAAGTTTAATTTGGAAATGATTTTGTTTATGGTTTTAAAGGCACGGTTTTTTTGTAAGATATCATTTTAAAAAAAAATTTAATGTTACGGGGCGTTACATTATATTTATATAATAATTTTATATTTTAATGATTAATTAATCACATTACAAGGTAAATGAGTCTTAATTTGGTTTATGCTTTTTAGTTAATATTTAATCAAATAATTTATTAAAATTAAAGAGTAAAATTATTTCACATCTTGGTAATTGTCTCCCCATTTTTGGTTCATTCACCTACCAAACTCATTAATTTTTTCACCATATAATCCTCCATGCATCTCACAACCTCCCTAGGTTAGATTAGCACCTATGGCGAAAACCCTAGTTTTCTTCACCATCTTCATCCTCCTGTCCTTATGGACAACCGCTGAACCTCATGGTTTCTCCCGCAGTTTATCGCCATCAGAGCTAGGGCTGAAGAAAGAGAAGCTGACCCACCTTCACTTTTACTTTCACGACATCGTAAGTGGCCCAAACCCTACAGCAATTCGGGTCGCCGGAGCTCCGACGACGAATACCTCCAAGACCTTGTTCGGTGCCGTCTTCATGATGGACGATCCGCTAACGGTCGGACCGGAAAGTGGGTCTAAAGTGATCGGAAAAGCTCAGGGAATCTACGCGTCGGCGTCGCAGACGGAAGTCGGGCTGTTAATGGTACTGAATTTCGCATTTACAGACGGCGAGTTCAGCGGAAGCAATCTGAGCGTTTTAGGAAGAAACGCAGTGTTTTCTGGGGTTAGAGAGATGCCCATTGTAGGTGGAAGTGGAGCTTTTAGGTTTTCGCGTGGGTATGCAGAGGCGAAGACGTACTTCCTTAATATTACAACTGGAGACGCCATTGTTGAATACAATGTTTATGTTCTTCATCAGTGATTTGATGGTTGTAATTCTTTGCACCTTATATTTTGCAAATAGATGTCAATTCATCACAAGATGATTTTAAGGAGAAGTTTAATATAAGTTATTGAGAAACATATATATCTTATTTTTGGTATTATGGGTATTAAATTCACATGGGAATTCATAAATGTAAGCATTTCAAAGATAAATATAGCTCAATGATTTTGCATGATATAGAAAAATGTTAATCTAATCCTATCTAGCATAAAATAAATGTGATGGATTCCATCGTAGATGTCGAATGTGTTATAACCCGGCCAGGGCATTAAAAAAAATTATATTAAACCCCTACTTCTCCTTCGGTTACTTTCCGACTCCTCTTCCTTTTTCGCTCTGCAATTTCTTCCTTCGGTGAATCGACTGTGCATGAAGGGTGGTTTTCTCCGACGAATTTTGGCATCTCGTTCTTTGTCCAAGGTAAATTTCAACCTTGGAATCTCTTCGGTTTTTTATGATCGGTACTAATGAATGAATCAGATTTCTTTAAAGGTTGATATTTGGACGTTGATGTTTGGAAACTGGTTCCGGCAAGGTAGCTTGGCGGTGCAAAATTCAGCAAGGTATGGAAAAACTCGATTTTTGTAAGTGAGAAAGTTTGATTGTTGGTTGTTATGATAGATTAAGGATTCGAGTTGTGATTTTTAGTCTGTGTTGTGAGATTTCATGTTTGGTAGGGGGAACGGAAGGTCGGGAAGCAATTCCTGACTCATTCCTCGTCTGATCAGCCGACCTGCAACAAACTGTGTCATAGGGGAAGGAGAGGAGGTTGCGGCTCAACCGCAGCTTGGGTATCCTGAGCTGCAACCCAATTGAATTTGGTCTACTGACCAGATTACTCTTGGTTGCAGCCCAGAATTGCTTAGGCCGCAACCCAGATTAGCATGGGCTGACCCATTTTGTTTTGGGTTGAAAACCAGACCCCGCTTTGGGCCGAATTTAATTTTTACCCTAAAAGTTTTAACCTGATTATTCTTAGGTCGTTTCGGGTGCTGTATTTGACCATGTTGGGTCTCTAACCCAAATGTCCTTGGATCATCCTTGTTTAGCTTAAAAATCTAAGTAATTAATTTTAAATTTTGAATCCTAATTTTTAATAAAAATTATTATGGTTTAGTTCCAAGACTTATGAAGTTATTGAACTTGTTGTTGTTGGGCTTTAGTAGGTCATTCTTGATTGGGTCTTGGTATTGGTTGGTCCAAATTTGAGGCATGAGTTATTTTATGTTCAACATACATTACTTATTAAAATTTTGTAATTTACACATAATCTTGCAGTAAGTGATGTGTACTTATTTGACCCATTGGACTTTTATAAAACATACAACTTCTTCTTTGAACATATTTAAATTTAATGTTCTGTTCAGTTGCATTTGTTTTTTTTTTTTTTTATGCATTATTGTTAATTAGAGTAATGAGACAGTTGTATGTGCTGTGTCCTTGTACGCAAAACCGATCAATACCACCTAAACTTTAAATTAATTTGCTTAACAAAATGACCCATGAATTATGCTCCATTAACAATGTGACTCCTGCATCAATAAACTGATAAAAAATTGTGGGGTCACACGGCTATGTCTCGTAACTTGTTAGACTCATTTTGTTACGCTCCAAAAGGGACTCGAGACTGAAAGGGGGAATAACTTGGCCAAAAAATAGACTAAATTGTCCAACTCACATCTTAATCCAAAATTAGTAGCGGAAGAGAAGTAATTAACTTACAAACCAAGCCCACAATTTTAGGTCCAACGTGACATTAAAATAGCTTGAAACAAAAAGGTATAAATTAAGAGAAAATAATGTAAAATAAAATCTAAGGTACAAACTCACTAAAATTATCCTAAGTCTCTTAAGAAAAAAAAATAAAGTAAAATATCTTGGTCAGAGAAGTCTCCAAAACTTATTCTTTTGGTGGCAACTGTAGTCAACTTGATTATTTCCTGAAAGATGAAGTCAATTTGGAGTGGTCAACTAAACTCATTAGGATTTAAATTTTATATTTAACAAATGAATAAAAGGACTAGAGGTGCATTCCAATTATTTATTTTTAAACAGTTTAATATTTAAGAAAAATAAAGATGAAAAATTAAGTATGAAACAAAATCAATAACGACGATACTTAGGTAATCGCAACGATCAAATAGACTAGGCCCATTTTTGAACTACTCTATAATTTTCTTCCTATTTTTGGTTTGTTCATCTACCAAACGCAATAAATTCTTCGCCAATATAATCCCATCCGAATCTTCCGTCTTTCTCCTCACAATCTCCTTGGTTTAGATTCATAACAATGGCGAAAACCCAAGTTTTCTTCACCATCTTCATCCTCCTCTTCTCTTTGACAACCGCCGAACCTCATGGTTTCTCCCGCAGATTATCGCCATCAGAGCTAGGGCTGAAGAAAGAGCAGCTGACCCACCTCCACTTTTACTTTCACGACATCGTAAGTGGCCCAAACCCTACGGCAGTTCGGGTAGCCGCAGATCCGACTACGAATACCTCAAACTCCTTGTTCGGCGCTGTCTTCATGATGGACGATCCGCTAACAGTCGGACCGGAAAGTGGGTCGAAAGTGATCGGAAAAGCTCAGGGAATCTACGCGTCGGCGTCGCAGACGGAAGTCGGGCTGTTAATGGTGCTGAATTTCGCATTTACAGACGGCGAGTTCAGCGGAAGCAATCTGAGCGTTTTAGGAAGAAACGCAGTGTTTTCTGGGGTTAGAGAGATGCCCATTGTAGGTGGAAGTGGAGCTTTTAGGTTTTCGCGTGGGTATGCTGAGGCGAAGACGTACTTCCTTAATATTACAACTGGAGACGCCATTGTTGAATACAATGTTTATGTTCTTCATCATTGATTGTTGATCTTGTCTTGATGAACTTCAAATGGAAGTAATTCGTTGCTTCTTATACTTTGCTAATAAATGTAAATTCATCACAAAAAGGGTAAAATAATAATGAAATATCTATTACTTGTTTTTGGTATTTGTGAGCATTTGCTAGTCAAATATAGTTCAATGATTTTGCATTATATGGTAAAAATAAATATGATTGATTATATTATAGATATTAAACGAGCTTAAAAAGTTAAATCGAGCTTGAAAAATCTAGTTCATTCAGCCTAATAAACTTAATGAGTCGAACTTAATGAAATTAGTGAGCAAAAAAAAAATTAACATGAACAGCAAGTTAAATGAACGAGCCTGTCGACTGTAGAAGTTTATTAACATTTTCAACTTTCATCATTATTATAATATATATATACACACAATATTTATTTATTTTGGTATACTATTAATGTATTATTTAATTGATTAGTATATAAGATTCCTCATATAATTGGAAGAAAAAATATAATTATTAAAAAATAAAATAAACTAGTATCATTTTGGAAAGTATTTGTGCATTCATTTTCACTAAATAATAATTTATATTCAACCAATAAAATAAATGTACTAGGTTCTTTATTTAAATATTTATATGTTGTCAAATCTTTATATAAATGATCAGACAAACAAATACATGTGATATCAAATAAATTTAGTAGAAGAATTAAGTACTAAAGTATTCACAAAAGACAACAAAATTTTCATTAGGATATAAAATTATAATTATAATTATAATTAAAAATTAAAAAAGGGATTTAGATTATCCATGCCAAGCTCCCAAATCTGCTTGTTACTTTACTCACCTCGCCTAGTTCAATACAGGCTTGAGAGCTCATTATATGGATTCGGCTCGACTCGGCTCGGCGACCGACCGGGATTCAGTTGGTTTGTCAATTCAACTATTTTACACAATTAGATATTGTTTTAATTTCAAAATGAATTAAAACCCAACTTCTTTAGCCTCGGCCTTTTGATAGGTGAACATGTTAGCATTAAAATCAAGCTGGTCCAATCTTTTCAAGGTGACTGCTCTAGTAAGTATTTAAGATGGATTGAGGTATTAAATAATTAAAAAAAATAGTTAAAATAATACATTGTTTTAAAAATAAATTATTGATTGTTGAGATGAAAAATTTTAATATATAATTAGTGTTGGGCATTTTGAAAACGGCATTTTTACAAAAATAAAAAAAAATTATTATTATTAAATAAATAAACAAAATAACATAAATTTCTTTTAAAAATTTGAAAAACCCCGTTATGGGGTTGGTTATAGTAGAAACAAGAAACCCTTTCCCTTATTTATGTGATGTGGGGAAGGGGTTGATAAACTCCCCATTGCCAACGGGTCTTTCCCTTTCTCATTACCGGAACCGAGTGAAATAAGGAAGAGTTTCCTTGGGAAGATCATGTCTTGTTGTTCATCGATTATTTGAGGTGAGTTTCAAACTTGGGTTTCCTATTTCCATTTTTTCATCGTGTAACACTGTCTGATGAACAAAATCAATTTATTGGAAGATTAAGAATTGGATATCGATGTTGGGAGGTCGACGCCAGCAAAGCTAGGCTGGCAAATAAGTGCATCTCGAGATAAGGATTGGAATTTTCGTTGTTTCGAAAGTTTTCTATGAATTACTGGATTGTTGATTTTAGTGATAAATTATGAGTATAAAGTTTAGTTTTTGGTTGTTCTGTTGATATGCGAGGCAAGCCAGCAATCGGGGGAAGGTAATACGCTTGGAAGGGAAGGGGAGTTCTCGCCGACTTTGTTGAGTTGGTAGGCCGCGGCCATATTGCTTTGAGCCATAGCCCAACTCTATTTGGGCAAATTTGAATTTTTGTAAACAAAGTTTTACCCCATTGTTTTTGTGTTGTTCTGGAAGCTATTTTCAGACTATTTTTGGCCTTCAACCCTCTCATTCTTAGGTTATTATCATTTAGCTTTGAAATTCAAATACTTTATTTTGGAGTTCGAATTCTGATTTTTAGTAAAATTATTATGATTAAGACCCAAGACTTAGGAAATTGTTGGACTTATATGTTGTTGGGATTCATTGAGCCATTTTCTGTTGGACTTAGGTATTGGTTGACCCAAATTCGAAGTAGAGGTTATTTTATGTTCAACCTACATGGTTTTCTAAAACAGTATATTTTTTTAAAACACATTTTCATGTTAAATGATGCAGCCATATTTGACTCATCAGTTTCATAAATTATATGACTTTTTTTACTAAACATGTGTAAAGTTTCAAGTACACGTTTAATTTAATGTTCAATTCAGTTATCTTTACATTTATTTTTTTATAACTATTGTTAACTAGAGTAATATGATAGTTGTATGTAGCGTGTCCCTAAGCACAAAACTCTAAACCTGATCAAGGTTTTTTTGGTTGTTGCGATCGTCTGAGTATCGCTATTGTTTAATTTTGTTACTTACTCTATTACTCGTTTCCACTTTCCTCATACATATTGAGTTTGTTTTAAAAATAAAATTTTGGCATACATACATATTTTCATAATTTAAATGTCGTACATAAAATATAATAATTATTGAGTTTAGTTGATTCATCCTAGTTTTCATTTCCCCTTTTAGGAAATAATTAAAGTAATTTTCAGTTGCTACCTAATAAATATATTTTGGAGATCTCCCTAAACAAGTTTTATTTTTTCTTGAGAGACTTAGAATATTTTTTGTGAGATTCGTACCTTAATATTATTTTAAATTATTTTTGTGTAGTTTGGGTCTCGTTATTGTACACTATTTTGATATCATTTCTAGATTTTCATTTTGGGTCTGGTTTGTATGTTAAATTTATATTTTCTGTTACAAATTATGGATTTAAGATGAAGATCGGGTAATTCAGTCTATTTTTGGTCGAGTCGTTCTCTGTTCTGTCTCGGGTTCACTCTAAGGCATGACAAGCATTCTAAAACAAAAAATAAAGAGAAAAGTATAAATTATCACTGAGGGGTGAATAGTAAGTAACTTCTTAAACTTTTACTTTAGATAAATAACTCTTTAAACTTAGAGGCATTGACAATTAAGTCTTCGTTATTAAGCGTGTCGTCAAAAAAATCACGTTTTTGTCAATTTGATCTTCTATGTTAAATGATTTCTAAAGATAAACATCTCTTGATAAAACGGTTTTTGTGATTTTAACATTTATAAAGTCAATGTCTAGAATCGTCAGAATTGCCAAAATCGTTCTTTTGAGAGTGATTTCTCTTTAAAAATCGCTTAACGGAGAACAAAAATAAAGTTTAAGAATATATTTGTTTTACTTCTAAAATTTAAATATTCTTTCAATTATACCCTAAACTTTAAATTTTTAAATAGACTATTTAGTACCTAAAAAAATATAACTTTCAAATTCGTCTCTCCTCCCTTTCTCGTCATTCCAGCCTTCGCCCGCTGCCGTCCAATACCCTCTTGCACCCACTGTCGTCCATCAACGAAGGAGAGAGGGAAGACTATCGTTCGCCATTCAGAGAAGAATGTCGCCACTGTTTTGCGTGGTGTTTCTCAAATTCGATTGTCGTCGATCAAGTGAGGTAAGAAATCTACACCAGCCGAACAGAAAAGTCGTCGTCTTTCCTCCTTTTAAGAGCCGACAGAAGCTAGCGTTGGGTCGTTCTGTCCCTTCTCCAGCCGATTTTGTGTTCGTCGCCAGTGAAGGAGAATCTGGCCTCCGATCTAAGGCTTCTTAGAGCTTGGATACGCCGCACATAGAGCCGCTGTCTACCAACTCGTCGTCCTCCTGCAGACCGTAGCTGCCTGACCAAGGTTTTCCGATCAGAGAAACGTCGAACCCGAGCTCAGATCATCCGGCTTTATTGCCGAAAGACATTCCGTTTTTTTTTTTGGGCAGAGACACAAAAAATTGTGGATTATTGAGATTATTTTATGAACTGCCGTGATTTGTGTAGTTGTTTTCGATGTTTAATCTGTTTGTACTGTGATTTAGGCTAGAGATAGAATGTATGCGATGTTGGATTCTGTAATTTCCAAGAGGAGAAATGGAGAAGTTTTCAGGCAAGATTTTCTGGAATCTCTTCTGTTAAAACACAACAAAAGCTAAAACGGCAAAGACGATCAGAATAAACTTTCGTACACACAATTGAAAGACAACAATATTAACTCTTCTCGTCGCCGGCCACGACACCACCACGGCTGCTCTAACATGGATGATCAAATTCCTGGGCGAAAATCCTTCAGTTATAGAGCAACTCCGAGTAACTTTTTGATCAATGTTTATCTTCAATTCTTGCTCAAAAGAAGCTTTCTGAAATTGGGTTTTTGTAGGATGAACACAGGAGAATTCAAGCAGAGAGAAAGGAAGGAGAAACTCTGACATGGTCAGCAAGAATGGATCTTGTCCTCTCATGATGGAATGACGGTGCACAGTAACGGAAGTTTCATTTTTAACGTTGGGAGAGTATTGGACCATAACGTCTGTCAGATTTAAAAATTTAAAGGTTAAGGGGTAATTTAAGAAATACCCAAAGTTTAAGAGCCCAATTGATAATTATCCTTAAATTTAAGGATTAAAATGTGTTTTGCCTGAAAATAAAATAAAAGGATAGATGGGCCGGCCCATCAATATGGAGATATTGGTATGTGATTTTATTATTATTATTTTTTCTTTTCATATCATCGTCAGGAGGGAGAGGAGGAGGAGGCCCAACCCATTTACGTCATAGCAGATATACCACATCGACTATTGTCTCTAGAATTAAAGTCTTTATTATAACAAGCAGCCTGTTGTTCGTTTGTCCCTCGGGACATCCGATAAAATTGGAACGATACAGAGAAGATTAGCATGGCCCCTGCGCAAGGATGACACGCACAAATCGAGAAATGGTCCAAATTTTTTTTTCCTTTTGCCGTCGATCTCTCTACTCAGTTCCCTCGGATTTCTTCGCTTTGTTATCGACGCTTCACCTCAGCCATGGCTTAGCTTTTCTCTGTCAGGCGCCATTCTGGCCGTTTGGAAGAGTTCGGTTGCGAGGAGGGCAGTGGAGATGGGGACGAGAGAGGTTTACGAAGAGAAACTGAGGAGAGGAAATTTGCATCACGATCCAACCATCAATCCAGGACTAGGCTCTGCTCGCTGTCCTCGTTGTCTCTCTCTTCTCAACCCCGACTCTGTATTCATATTCATCTCTCTGTCCTTGTGATTTTTCGCGTTCCAGCTTTTTTGTGTGTGGCTGTGGTTTTTGATTTAGGGAAA
The DNA here is from genome assembly GCA_022433065.1 of Begonia loranthoides. Classification (NCBI taxonomy): domain Eukaryota; kingdom Viridiplantae; phylum Streptophyta; class Magnoliopsida; order Cucurbitales; family Begoniaceae; genus Begonia; species Begonia loranthoides. Next base: position 15,439,526 of record CM039476.1, on the reverse strand, counting down.
TCGTGAATGGACTATTACTTCGGCTCTGCACGACGCTACTGCAGTGGTCAGTTGATCGCCTCATTAAGTTTTTCTTCGATTATGTTTTATCATTCTTTGTCATTTTCACTTCTGATTAAATATTCTTTTGAGTTCTGTTCCCTTGAATATTTTATGTGTTAACTTTCATGGGGCAAGTTTGTTTCAGTGATGCATGCGTGGTTAGTGGTCTGTTAATTTGAGGTAAATGAAAGGTAGTTTATCAGAATGTAATGTAAGAGAAGAAGTGGCCGAGTGAATGGGGGGAGGAACGTTCTGGGTAACTGCATAAACGGTCCTCATCTCTTTTCCTCTATAAATTTCATTTACGGAGTCTGCAAGTGTGTGGTCAATGAATGAAAAACAGTACCGTTGCCTTTCTAGCATTGTCTTTTTCAAGTTTACGTCAAATACAAAAGCTCTCCCCTTAACATTAAGTTTACCCTTTCCTTTATTGCTTGATTGAGTAGGCTGGTTCAGGTCTTGGGGGATTGCTTAGTGCTGTTAATGGTTTAAACACAGGTTAACTATATACCGTCTGCTTTTCTTCAGATATTTTCTTGGCTTTTCTTATGCACTCTTTTTTTCCTTTTCTTATTATTTCAGGGATCCCATACCTTCAAAATCGTATCAGAGGACCAAAATGGCTTCCTTTTGTTGTTGGGGTATGCTAACTAATTTACTAAACATAGCTCATGATCATGCGTTGTGAATATTATTGTAGACCTGATATGTACTTATGTTGGATTAATTTTCTACCCAGCTTCAATTTTTCTTCCTCTTTCTTGACAGGTGCCTCCACTGTTACTGTTTTCCGGTGTTGGTGCTGCATTTGGAGGTAAGAATAATATTCCTTTCAACTTTATAAATCTTTTTGGCTTATGATTAATGACTGGAGCAAGGGATTTTACGTTTGAATTTTGATTTTCATTATCAAATGGCGCAAGTTGTTACTAATAATGAAACCTTATTGTTGTTTTCAAACACTCTACCTCCCTTTTCATGCAAATACTATTTAATTTTGAGTATATATTGATTGCTCGATAAGACTATTGCTAGTACTCTAAAATTGTGGGTGTTTTGTGCCATTTGCTCATAATTTGTCGGCTGATTTGCTATATTTGTGAGATAGCAAATGGTAAACGGTCCCTTTTATTACTTCAAGAAGTAGGACACTGATGGTTAGCTTTACATTTATCTATTATGACTTTGTGGCAATTTTTTGAGACATACATCCTAGTTTATTTTTTAGACATCCTAGTGCATAACGTTTGTACATTATTACAGCGGAGCACCTTTCATGCAGATGTCATTGTTAATTATAGTTGGGTTTTATTTTATTACTGATATTATATTTGCTCTTAACTAACCTGAAATTGCGCTGGAATTATACAGGTTATGCACTTCCTAAGTTTGCTAAGCTTACTGTGTCATCCTACTATGCTTCCTTAAGTGCTTCCAATTATGGGATATCTCTTCTAACTCGACAAGTTGAAGACTCTTGCATTTCTCAATCTTTTCAGGAAAGAGTCAGATGATTTCATGAAGATGTATATAGTGAAAAATCTTCTCTATTTATTTATATACATTGGTGGGCTTGATTGTTTTTGCAGCAGTATATTACGATTTTCGTTAGTTTTATTTTTCAAATTCACACATGAATCTCAAATGTAAATGAGCAACAATGAATCAAGAAATTTTGGCTTCTGTGCTGTTAAGAATTTGTAATTTTGTGTTGAGAATTCATAAGGGTAATACAAAACCAAAAGCTCTGCTTCTTCTATTGAGCAACTATGATTTCTACACTAGTTCATGAGAAGTTTGCTTAGCAATGAGCAAGCAACGTCTACTTACCTCAATGAAAAGTAAGTACTTTTTTCTTTTATCATATATTGGATTTTTGGAGTACTGTTTTAGTTTTCCTAGAATTATCAAAAATTTTCATCATTTGAAAGCATTATGATGTGAACTCCTACATCAAGTGTCAGTTTCTGCTCTTGAAATAATTTGTTGGTTTTGTTTTATTTTGAGTATTGATCTTTTAGACATGGTAACTCTTTTCGATGTAAGGCTTTTAACGAAGCTGTATATATCAAGACTGAAGGCCATGAGTGAGGTGTAGTTGGCAGGCCAGGATGTGCAAGTTTCTTCACAAGAAGTGGAGATGGAAGGTACTGATTGATTATCGTCATTTTTCTTTTCCCTATTGGATTCTTCCTGGAAATCTTATATTATTACTATATGTATATAATTTAGCCGTTTGTGATAGATAAGATTGGTGGGGTGTAACGTAGTGGGGCATACGCTAACATTTTTGGATTATTCTAAATTGAAAATTGTTCATGCATATGGAATTTTGAATTGAACAGGTCCAAATTAAAATCTGTCGTTTTTTACTTTGATTAGAAATTATGAGTAGTAGCTGAGGATGATGATTCAGAGAGTATGAACCTCGTTTAGAAACTTTAAAGAAGAGTGGGTTGATGTTTCTTAAATTCCACTGTGTTCTGTCCCTGTCCCACTCTCTCTCCTCTCCCTTTCTCTCACCATCTCCCCATGTCTCAGAAAACTTATTGAAGGAAGAAGTGGAGGAGAAGAAAGGAGAAGTGGTCCAAATTATCATGTGAATGTACTCATTCTCGCTGTGTCTTTATTTGTACTCATTCTCGCTGTGCCTTTATTGTGCCTTTTATCATCCTTCTCTTCACATGCTACCCCTCTGATGTGTTGCATTTACTAAGGGACCTAATTTTTCATCCATTTTCCTTTCTAACACTAGAAGATCTCCATGGTTTCTCTATAGGTTAAACCATTTTCTTAAGCGGGTTAGCGGGGAAGACAAGGATTCTGCGCTGAATTCGATAGATTTAGTCGACGAATAATGAATAATTTGGACATTCAAGATTATGTTCTTGGGTATTCTTATGAATGTTGTGACATTTGGATTGTGCTTGTTTAATGAATAATTTGTCACCCAATTGGTGCTCTACTGCAGGTGTGGTGTCCTTCAAGAAAAGTGATGTGTCCATGAGAGTGGGACACTTGTCCTAAAGAAAGTAAGCAATCATAAATGCTTGTCCAAATAACTCTATTAATGATTATTCTTATCACTTGCCCTTTTTTATACTACCTTCCAAGGTTATGGAAAACCTTAATTTCCTCGCAAAAGTTGCTATTTATCTCCCTGCTGTGCTGTCTAAGAGAAGTTTACACTTCCACGACTCCAACTTTTCTTCATTTTAGTTAGTTCTTCTCTCCATGCTCTCGTTTTTGTTACATCTTCACTATGAAATTGGGATTTATTGTTGGATTGTAGTTCGTTCGTTGTAAAAACGTACATTTTAGTTGTCGATTTCTAGTATGCATTTTTGCTAAATTTCATTCGGCTTTTTGCATATCGAGTTTCATATTTCGGAAAACTTCTTATCATGTGCTCTTGCTCTGTAATATCCTCAGTACTCCCAGTACAATATTTGGGTCGAAGTTCGTATGATTTTGTTGTTGGGGTTAGTACAAAACGCGTTGTACTACGTAAAGAGGGAACCCTACATATAAAATATGTCTTTTCTATTCTTCCAAGCGATGCAAGATTATACACTTCTACTGATATAAGTCGGATTTACACCTGGCATTTCCTGGTCTTTCACATGACCTACAACTGGCACATACTCAATTATATTTTTGCCATTTCAAAGGGGTTTTTTTTTTTTTTTTTTTTGAAAATTTAGTAGGTTTATGTTGTTCTTGCCATTGGTTTTAATGACATTTTTAGGTACTACTAGGGTTCATGAAGTGGGTAGTACCCATTTTACCTAAGTCTGCCACTTTTGCTCTGCAATAATTAAAGTTGTATTAAATGAATTATGTTATTGTGTACTATCAACGTCCAACATGTATGTAGTTTATTTAATTAATCGTACAAAATAATTGCATATAATAAATAATTAAATAAAATATGGGGAAATGATAAGGATACCGATTTAACCAACACGCAGGTTAAGATGTACTTTAAACAAGTCTAATACGGTGACTTGTGTTTTTCTTCGACGAAATTCGATTGAAAATGACTAATTTATGATGAGATAGAGAGAATTAATCGAGGGAGAGGGAAAGAGAGAGATAAGTAGAAGAATAAGTAGCCAACGTGATTATAACGTCTTTCAGTCATCTCAGTACAATATTGTTTACTTTGTGTTGAAATTTGCACGATTTTGTCATTGAAATTAGCCCAAAACGTGTTGTATTAGGTAAAGACGATAACTTTATTTATAAATTATGTATTTTACACTCTTCCAAATAATGTGAGATTGTACACTTGTACTATTATGGATTGGACTCAGATTTGGGTCGTTCTTGTTTGTATATGGTGAGTTGACACAGTGACAATTTAATTAGATTTTTACGTGGTATAGTTGTCGAATTTCTTCGTTAAGAAGTTTAGGGTTGTTCATGAATCTAAGATGCTTCCCCTAATAACCCTTGTATTAGTGCATCATGAAATTGAAAAGAAATCCAGACCACTTGATTGATGCCTCCCATTTAAGTGCATGATGAAGTCGGTTTATTTGATGATCTCTGATCAAACTGAGTTGGGTCCCACGAGAGCAAGTCCATCAGATAGAAAATCAACGGTGCAGATCAAAAACATTGTATTTTCATTAAATCCTCTCAATGATTAGGTTTGCATAGATTTTCTTCTTCACTTCTACTTTGATCATCTCTCAGAAATCATTCCTCAAGGAACGAACAGCTCTACCCACAATTCCTTGGCAGACCAGCAACTAAAAATTAGAGGGGGAGAGCTGAGAGAGTGAGGGAGCTTAGATAGAGAGAGAGAGAGAGAGTAGCAGACCAGCAACTTAAAATCAGAGGGAGAGATTGAGAGAGAGAGAGAGAGAGAGAGAGGATACACCGTGAAGGGAAATTAAAAAATAAAAAAAGATTTGCCTTTTTCAATTTATGAGAACTGTTCCTTGAAAATCCATTTCTCTAATTCCAACATACCATAAAATTCAACACATGAACTGACAAATTCCAACTCCATTTCCCACCCGTGCAACAGAAACCCATAATTTATATACAATGATTTCATGTTTAAAACAGACGTTTTCTGTTTTGTAATCCGACCAAGTTACTAGAATTTGTCTCATTTCGTGATCTGAAAGATCGCTGGAAAATCAAGAAAATCATTCAATTTTCCGAGAAAATTGAGGCTATGGAGTTTGATTACAGATGAAGATCCAAGCTCAATTGGTCTTGAACGTTTTGCTTCTGCTCAAAAACGTACCTGCTATGATTACTGTGAGGAGGTCCTCCAATGGCTGCTATTTGTGAAGCTTTTAAATCATCACCGGAAAACAATGGCAACGGATGCGACGAGCGGTCCTGGTTGAAACTAGGGTTACTTTGGACGGCTGAGATTCTCCAAACGGCCAAAGGGTTTCCGTTGATGGGAGGTGGGAGAGAATTTGAGCTAGGGTTTCCATAATATCTTGAAGGAGTGCTTGAAATGGCGTTCGAGCGACTGTTCCACGTTGGGTACGCCGACAGCGCCGGTGGCGGAGCTCCGGCGAGGCGGTAGTTCATTAGGCCGTAGAGGTGGCCGTCGGAGAGGCTACTTTGGACCATTGCCGAGTGAAGCTGAGCTCGTTTTGCATGCTGTCTCTCTCTTTTATGTGCGTTTTGATGACCGCCTAGGGCTTGGGAGGTCTGAAAATTTCTGCAACAGTAGTGGCATTCGAATCTCCGGCTACTTTCTCCGTTGCTATTATCGTTTGTTTCTTTTGGGTCTTGGCCGGCGTTGGTTTCACCCGACTCTGACTCGTCGTTCAGCTCTCCAGTGGAGATTTTCCGGCAACCGAATTCTTTACCGAAAAGCCTAATCCCCTTTTCTTTCGTCGGAGCTGGTCGGATAAAGGGGAGCTGAGAGAAAGACTCGACGTTCATGAAATCGTGCGTTTCTCTCTCACCCTTTTCCATGACGGAGGAGCTTAAGCTTCCTTTAATGGCGGATTATTTGGTGAAAGAGAGACCAAAGAATGCGAAGAAGAAGAGGAAGAAACTGGAGAGGAGAGGGTAGGGTCTATAAAGAAGATGGACAAATGAGGGGTGACCCATCTGAGAGTGAAGCCTGACATTGTCACAGGCTTAATATATATTTGATTGTCTTTGCTTTCTCAAAGTACCATCTTCTTCCCTCATCTTTTCTTTGCTTCCATTTTCATTCAATTTAAAGTATTACTCACACTCTCGAAGTCTTCAGTCCCTTGTTATATATTGTTCTTTTGTATTGGAATTCTCTTACTTTTATTTTCTTGTTTTACCCTAAAATGTATTACTATTGAGGAAAATTTTACTTATAAATTATTTGTATCTTAACATCTTTATTTCCACTAACTAATACAATATTGTCTATTTTGAGGCAAGTTTTGTTATTGTGTTTTACCTTAAAAGGTTTTGTAATAGTTAAAAGAAAATAATTTTTTAGATAATATACTCTAAGATCACACCCACAAGACGTAGGATTTTGATCATATTACATGGTCTTAAGATTCAACAAACACATTCAAACGAAATGAGATTGTACAATTCTCATAATATGGTATCGCCCTCACAATTAACTTGATTTGAAGTTGTTATTGCTTTCATATGGCAGGCTGACACACTTTCTATCTTTTACATACTCCAAAATTATCTTTTTTCACTATGACGTGTCATTTGTATGTCGTTTCAAGAATTTAATATCAAATAATTGATCAAAATAATAACAAGTATCAAGATAAATATTGAATAAGTCGTAGTATTTATACATATTTTTAAGAAAGCGGGCACCCTAACAAGTAGAGGACAAACTAGAACATTTCCACACATTATAATTAATTTCACGAGTTGTACAATTTGCAAGATAAATGTTAGTGTTTTTTGTGGAGATTCATGTCATTCTAGTACAATATTATCCACTTTTGACTAAAGCTCTAACAATTTGTTCTTAAGGTTAGCCCAAAATACGTTGTACTAGGTATAGAGAAGAATTCTACTTATAAATTATTCAATTTTCACTCTCTTAAGCGAAGTGAGATTATTCACCCTTACTGTTATAGGTTGGACCCTCACAATCAATAAAATATTGGATCATTCTTGCCTTTACAGGCCGGACGGCCACATTTTTCCCTTCTTACATCTTCTACATTTTTCATTCTTTGCTTGCCCTTTTTTTGTTACATTGCACATATCAAATGTTTTACTAGATTTTAGTATTTGACATGATTTAACTTTTAAGAACTCAAGTATTAAGTGAAAATTTGTATATTATGTTTATTAATTCAAAACTTCATAAAATAATTTATCAAATTCTCGAACACAAGCTACACAAAAGAACAATAATTACTAAGATGGAAAATACATTGCTACGCAATATTAATCAGATGAGGAATTATAGTTGAGCACAATTATATAATTTAGGAAAATTAACAAAACAACTACTAAATTATGGGGTTAGTGACAAGGTAAACCCTAAACAATTTTTTCTAACAAAATATCGTTGTCACTTTTTTCGTTAAAAATTTAATTTTTTTCTGCAACTAAAGGCACTCTTTCCTTTTCTGCTGCAAAAATGGTATTTTCTACTGTGGAAATGTATATTTCGCTGCGAAAACATATTTTCGATAAAATATTAATTAATTTGGGAATTAATTTTTTAAATAGTCATCTAATTTGTTAATTAATTGCCATATAATTATAATTATAAGGTAAAATTATTTACCAATTTAATTAATTTATGCGAAAATTGTATTTTCGGTAGCGAAAAGAGTAATTTCCACAAAATATTACTTAATTTGGTAATTAATTTCAAAATTAATTAAATTAGTAATTAATTTCACCTTATTATTAATTACCTGTTAATTAATTTAGTAATTAATTGTCAAATTGGATGAGTATCTCAAAAATTAATTACCAATTTAATCAATATTATGCGGAAAATAAGTTTATGTTGAAAAAAATACACTTTTTGCTGTGAAAAAAAATTAAATTTTTAATAAAAAATGTGACAACGATTTTTGCGCCATTCATTTCCCAAAGTTCAGTATTTTATTTGTTAGCAAAATTTTTTGTAGTGTTTGTCTTGTCACTGATCCTATAGCTCAATGGTTATTATGTTAATTTTCATATAATTTTTTGGTAAATAGTACAACTTTTTTTCGAGTTTTACACCTATGTTAGTGTCAATAGTGCCCAAGTCGTGCCCGATTGGCCTTGGGGGTGATCAAGGACGTGTGCGCTCCCCAAAGGGTGGTCTCGGTCGAGCATGTAAGCCTCCAACCATCAAGCTCGCAGGCCAAATATTTTTTTTAAAAAATTTTAACAGAATATCACAGCGTTGGAATGTGCCACTCCAATCGGCCCTCCAGCATGAAAGTAGGCTCTGGTCGGGCCTGACCGCATAAAAAATTTTCCAGACCTGGTTGTGGGCCATTTGCACAGGTTGACATCTATGTATACGCATCTTAAGGCCTCCATTTTTCATTTATAAAAATTATATAGTGTTGTTTATGTGTAACAGCACCAATTTGAAAGGGTAAGAAATTAAATTTGATTTATTAAAGGAAATTGATTTCCCCATTATACGGGGGTGGTTACATGAATTGTGAAGATTTTTCTCCATGAGTAACTCCCCTTCACTTCTCTCTTATCATTTTCCTTTCCAAATGGTAGAGAATTTTTCCACTGTAGTAGTGTGTGTCTCAAGCAAATGAAGAAGAGGGGAATTGTAAAATTCTCAATATTTGAATTTTATATTTTTTGAGTACATTGTTTGCTTTGGTCTAAGTCAAATTTTTGCGCGTTGACTAGATCCTAGCCGCGTGTCGTGAGTCTTCAACCATGTGTGAAGGGTTAGGTCAATGGTCAACTAGTGTATTTCGTGTTTTCCTACAGCTCAAAGCAGTGAGATTATGTTCAGTAAGTTCATGTTTCATCGCCCTAGTTATGAGTTTTATCAGTAATTGTCGAATTAGAATTTAAAAATTTTATTTAATATTTATAATATATTAATTTATATTATATATATTAAATAAAATAATTATTTTTTATTTTTTATTTTTATTTCATCTCTCTCTTCCTTTAGAAGGGAGAGTCTTCTCCTCTTCGACTGCTTGTTGGGTTTGGTAGACCGGGAAAGTGTCTGAGGGCTATGTTCGAGGTAGCCTGTATCTGGTCAACTACATCAGGGTTTCGATCGACCGCGAGATGCTTCTGGCCATCCATAGAAGCACAAAAGTCTGCGCCAGATATTCGAGAGAGAATGAATGTTCGCGGTCGTGTAGGGGGTCCGTGCGAGACGTATGCACTTGGGCTGGTCATTTGCTATATGGACCTGTTGACAATGGCAGAAGCTTTTGGGTTAAATTTCACCGCTTGGCGCTACACGCCTCGACGAACTTCATATAACATACTAGTCTTCCTAGTACAATATTATACACTTTGGGTCAGAGCCCACACAATTTTATCTTTGAGGTTAGCCCAAAATGCGTTGTACTAAGTAGAAAGAATAACTTTATTATATAAACCATGCATTTTTCACTATCTCAAGCAATGTGGGATTGTACAACCCCACTAGTATGAGTCGGACCCTCACCTGAGACATTCTTGCCTTCACAGTGTGGGCTGCCACACTTCGTGACCATGGTTACTTCCCTTCCGGTTTGGGTTCCTGCATGGCTTTAGTTGACCGTAGGGTGAGTAGTCAACTGCCGCTTGGTCTCAATTGACCAAAAATGTGTCCTGTTAATCGTTGTTGAGTCTTGGATGGCTGATGATGTGTCTTGTCGATTGTTGCAGGGTCCTAGTGGATTGTCCCTGTGTCTTGTCGACACTAGGTGCTCCCGGTTGACCTTAGTCATGATTTGTTGACTACCACTATATCTTTGACTACTGCTTGCTTTCCGTAGGACTCTTGTTCAGTTTTGTCAACTGCTGGGTGGTCTCGGTTCATCGTTGCCGTATCTTGTTAACACTAGGTGTTCTCAATCAACCATACTCGTGTTCGATTGACTCCAACCATGCCTCCTTGACTGTTGAGTTGTCTGGTCGACCATTGTTATGTCTTGGTTGACTGCGCTGTGTGTTTTGTAGAGTTTGAATTTAGTGAATTTCACTTAGCTTCATCAGCTATATCTTGTTCCAATCGGTGTGGATTATCGATTCAATGTGGAGTTTTTGTTGCTCTTTTTGTTGAATTGGGAAGTCTTGTGCTAATTCTTTCAATTTGCTTTCAAATTTTAGTTTGGGATGTGTGTTTTGTCCCTAGTGTTGATTTGAGCTTTTGACATCAGTTTGGTTTTAGGTTCTGATGATGTGCTTGTCATCGCTGAATTTCGATGCATGTTTTTGACGACGCGTGCAGCTGATCAGCTAGGCTTCTGTTGTCATTGAGATAGAGATTTTTATACTTTATGCATTACATTGCATCATGATTTTCAAACTATTATTTTATGGGTTGCTACATATGAAAATCCGACGAAGACTATTCAACAACATGTTTGTTTTTACGTATATGTACGTATGTTTTCTCATGTTTTATATATCGCACATGGTATTTAATTCTTTTGTGTTATATGTATACTTGGGAGAATGAATCATCTTGATGCTTTAGGCAGTCTTGATACTAAAGCATCACGAGCTTATCCTTGTGCATCTTATGTTGTGTTAAGATTGTTTGTGTGCACGCGTGAAATGAGTAATAAGGCATTAATGACATGTCCTTGGGTTTTGAATCCCTGAAGTGAAATAGGTAATAAAGCAGTGATGACGCGCTCCTTGGGTTTTAAATCCTTAGACCTAGCTAGGGTATTTTGTCACACGAGTTTAAGATTGTTAGTCACTGAGTTTTACTCCTTGGATTTGTTCGTCTAGTAATTCATCGCCGATAGTCTTATCTGTTACTTGATTTTATCGACGGTGTCATCGCTTGGTTTTCAAACTGCGGACACATTTTTTCTTTGGACTCATGAGGTGTTGTTATCAACGGATTACCACCTTTCTATGTGATGTGATCTGGAAAGGCTACAAAGACTAAGGTTCCTTAGGAGGCAATGGAGGCCCAATGATTAAAACAAAGACAAAGAAGGTGAAGGAAAAACCACAAATTTTTGTGGGAGAAGTCCAAGAAAAAGAGCCCAAAATCCATGACCCAAAGGCCTTGAAAAGCTTGCTAAGCATTAGAGGAGAGATAAAAGAAAACATAAAAGTCAAAAGATGCATCATGCATAGCGCACGCATCCAGTCAGCAGCCCAACGCCCGTGAGTAGTGCGCTGACCATTTTGCCTGCGCACTTGGTTTGCCAACCCGATCCAGCGTAGCTGCTCGACAGCGAGCCCATCGTCTCTCGGCCCGTGCGCCATCAGCGTGCACATCCCATGATATTCGCGCCCCATTAGCCCTCCCGTTAGTGCGTCCCGTCAGCTGCCCGTGCACCCCCACCGCCCTTTCGAATTTAAACCATAATGTTTTGAGTTATTTTTGTCATTTTACATTGTTTTAGGGTTAACCTAATTTTTGGCTATTTAACCAAGTGTAAGGCACCATTTGAGGGGATTGAATTTTGAATACACTTTGTGGGTTTTGTGAGAATTCCTCCCTTTATCTTATTTAAGAAGAACTTGGTCTCCTCAAGCATCCATCTTGAAAGATCAAACTTTGATTGCTTTGGTTCAAACAACTAGTTTGGTTAAGGTCAAAGTGCTCTTCTGATAACTCTGGTTTGAGTTGACAGGTTTGAATAGGGTCAAGCTACTTTCTATATTTTCTTGATTCGTACAATGATCTTTTTCAACGTTTCGCGTTGTTGTTGGGTTTAGGGTCCTTTAATGCCCTAGGTTTGCATCACTATGTTTAACCTTTTTCCTATTTCACTTACATCATTCTTTAATGAAAAATGATGTAGACCTATTTTAGAATATAGTTGTTTATGTATATAGTACCTTTTGATAAAAGTCTCATTAGTGACTCTTGGAGCTTGATTTAAATTAAATAGCAAAGGATTTTTTTTACAATAACCTGAAAACCCATTTACAATAATAAGAAGCATTAAACCATGGTTTTCTGAAAGAAATGTTAAATCAATTTTCTCATGCATTGCATATAGCATAGATTTCTTTACTGAGTCAGTCACTCACTCTAACGACCCCTCCATCTCAGGTTTAGATTGTGGTGGTCAAGTGCAATGTCCGAGGTGTGGTTACTTTGGATTTGAATTTCCTCTTGGTGTCTCTTTGTTGTCCTTGGTGTGGATTTATTTTTCTTGTATTAATTTATTAAATTTGTCGTATGATATTGAATGTTTTCATTTCCTGCACAATATTTTTTGTTTCTTTGTTTATTTTACATTATCTTTAACTCTTGTTGATCACTCGGTGAATTCTGACCCATTTTTTTTAGTTTTGGACTTAATTTTATGTTAAATCTTCTGCAAAAACCTAGCCTTGGGTTGAATGGTAGAGTCTTTTGCGAGAATCGGGTCACCTAACTCGACATTTCTATTAGACTACCTCCAAGTCATGATACGAACACCCTTTGTTCTATCAAAATCGAAATATGTAAATGTAGATAAGTAAGATCTCCTTGTTGTGGTGTAAAATTCTTTGTGGAAAGTGGAGTTTAATCGATGGTATTTTAGATTTGTGTCATGTCAACTTATAACACCAGAAATTTTATTGTACTAATTGAAAAATTGGACCATGACTATGTTCGATGATTCTGTATTAATGTGGTTGAATTGTAATTGTGGAGGTTATTGATTGATATGGATTAGCTGACGTTAAAGTGAGGTTGGAGGTTTAGATGTACAATGAATTATTTGAATTACTCTCGGATGAATTTGCGGTTGACTGGGGTATAAATTAACGATTGACTGGTCCAAGGCAAGCTCGAGTCTCTACGGAAATGTAGGGATCCGCGGAAGCGAGGAAGCTTGCAAGCTTCTTCAGATTTTGTTGTGGATGTTAGAAAAGTAGACATTTCTTGGGACTAGGTATTGCACAGTGAGGCAGGCGTCCGCATTTGAAAAACCCCTCTCTGGAGTGGGCGTTCGACATAAGTTATGATTTTTGAAAAAATGTTAAGCGGGAATTTGCGTATGTGTGCAAATTTTCGGATGTGAAAATTCATCTCGGGAGTGGACGACCGGAAGACAAAATATGCAATTTGAGCTAGGCGACTAATCCAAAGAAAAATCGTAATATAAATGTCTCAAGTAGTATCACAGTCAACCAGACAATTAGATAGTGGTCATCCATAACTGATGTGTAGATTTTTTTTGCAGCGGACGTGTAGCGTCCGCGGATAGGTTGGCATCTGTGGCAGATATCAGGTATTGGATTTCATTTGAAAAATAATAGCGCTGATGACTAGAATCGAGAGCAAGAAGTCGAAAAGTCACCTATAAATAGATAATGAGGTGCCATGTTTTAAGGGCCTAATCATGCTGACTAAGCAGAGAAATTTGCTGATGGTTGTGACACCTCAACATCAAGTGATGACACATCTTTTCCATGGGCTGACACATCAAGAAGTGTCACCATATTATGCTTAGAAACTCTAGTTGAGAAATCCACTTGAAGATTGAGAAACTCTCAAGAAAATTGTTGCTTTCTCTTTACTCCCTGAAGATAAGATGAGTTTCTTTAAGGTTTAAAGGAATTTTAAGAATTTGGTTAGATTTATGAATTGAAAATAGTGGATAATATGAAATAGATGTTAAGAGGTTTATGATTTGAAATCCAAAATTGAGTTTTGATCTGTTTTCTATGCCTTAAAAATGTATGGAAGTGTTGATAAAGCATGTTGGACATCATGCATGAGAATAAATTTCTACATTACGCATGTTTTTGTATATATTGTGAAATTAGACAAAATTGTGCAATTTTGGTACTGGAAAGCTAATAGTCATCTTAATAAATTTCTAATTCAAAACTTTTTTACTATGTTATATTAGACATTTTAAGAAAAATATAGACTCTAGAATTGAAGGAATTGGTTAAATATATTGCAAGTTACGAATTTTTGAAGTTGGATAAAAATAGTGAAGAAAAGACTAGAAATTAGTGCATCTTGGGTTGCGTTGATGAGTTTTATCTTAAGCGTGCATAAGGATTTATTCAAGCTAATTTGTTATGTTAATATGCATTATGTTGGGCAAGTTTGGGTTTTGAAATTAAGGAATTTGGTTGAGTTTATTAAAAGTTATGCATATTTTAAGTTTAGTATAAGAATGAATATTAATGTGAAATTTAACATGTTTTAGGTTTTTCAGTTCAAGAAAATACTTGATTAGATTGTGGTAACCATGCTAAGACCATATGGTAAGAGATACTTGTATGTGTTTGGTCTCTTTAACCTACATCACAAGATGCTAGGGTGAGAATATGATATTGTTTGACATGCTATGTTATATAAGGATAGTATTATGATTGATTTGATTGTTTATATGCTACCATCATGATTGTTATGCTATGAGATATATGAAGCTAGTATTGATTATTAAGATGAATAAAAATGTTGGTTGTTTATCATTGACATGTTCTAATGAATGAAGTAATTTGATATGTTATCATGGTATAGGACCTTAAGAAAATGATTTGCATTAGCATGTTCATATGCACTATTCATGCATCATGAAAATGTTTTCTAGAAAATGATAGAAAAGAATTTTCTTGTATATGTTTTTGACTGATAGACTGAAAACAGACTGAATAAACGTAAATAAACGTTGTGGGGTGGGGTTCAAGTTGGTTGTTATGCACAAAGTGGACCAAATGATGTCACTCTGTCCTAGACTGAATTACACCCCAGCGGCTAGATTGTAAAGTGAAAGAAAAAAAAACGAAAACTAAAAATGCATGTTTTATAAAAGTGCATAACACGAGAATATCATTATTGCATCTCTTACTGAACATTAGGTTCATAGGTAAATCTTGTGATGTAGGTGAAGTCTATAACCTAGATGAAAGAAGTGTGGAGCACTGATAGCGAGGCCACAATTGATGGAGCATAGCCATGTTGAGTGTTTGTGTTGTTCAACGATTTTGATCGATGAGTTATGGCTCAAGATAGTATGCTTTGTATAAATTTTTTAAAACAAGTGTATGTACTGTTTGGATGACTGTTTCATGATGATGTTTTTGTAAGATGTGTTTTGTACTTATGGAAAGAAATAATGAAGAAAAGTATTTCGCTACGGTAAGAGTTTTCAACAAAAAGTTAAACACGTTTTTAAAAAAAAAAGTTTATGTAAAACAAGGCGTTACATAGCCGATTGGTTTGCTGCGATTTGGAACTTGATAATTTTGGAGAATTGGACATTCTCTTGAGGTAAACTTTGATTTTCATCTTGTTTTTGTCTGTAATTAGATGTTGGTTTTATTGGAAAATTTAGAATTCGTTAAGTATGTTTAAAAATCATTTTCGGGTTTAAAGGTTCAAATTTATGCATGTAATTGATATAAATTAACTATGAAATCATTTTGGAAAAGGTTCAGACTTAAGATCGGTTGACCAAACCCAGTTCGTTGTTGATCGAATATATGGCAGAATGGACGACATTCTATGAGTGGACATTCGAACTAGAATCAATTGTCTGATTTAATCATAGTCAATCAAGCTTCTCCGAGGACGTCCGAACCAAATTTTAAAAGTTGAAAATTTTTTTGGAGATTGTTTCGTAAGTTCTCCAAGTTGATTCATATCCCGGTTATGAGTTCCAACAAACTTTTAAAGGTTTAGAAAAGTGAATTAATTTGAATACATATATTTGATAGATCCAACAAATTAGCGAGAAATTTGGACTAGTTGGATTCTTATTTGTTTGGGCTTTGACTTGGCTATTGGTAGACCCATTTAAGGTAGAGATATATTTTATATCAAACATTGCATTGTTTCTAAAACTCATTTTGAGATGTGTTCTCATTTAAAAGTGACCTGACCATTTGGATGGCTCGTCTAATTTTCATATTATCTATTTATATTTTCACTGAACACGTTTAAATTGAGCATGCATATTTTAATTCATTGATCAACTTGAACGTGTGAATCAAGTTTGATCGACCCTTGTGGGGGTTATGTTCTTCCTTATGCACATTCGACCATTGGAAGATGTGTTTGATTTTATTGTTAACTAGAGTAATGAGATAGTTATATGTGTCTTGTCCCTGATCGTAAAACCTTAAATCTGATTAGGGTCATTCATGTTTGTTGCATCCCTAAATCTAATTTATGTTACGTACCACACTATAATGAATTGTTTTGAAAACTCACCCTACTGTGTTTGTTTGATACTGCATAACATATTTTAACTTGGCATGCTTACATATTCTTTTTATTATATTGTTAAGTATAAAGTTCATCCCTACTAAGTTTAGTCGACTCACCCCAACGATATTTCCCTTCAGATTTTAGTTTGAAGGATTTCTAGTTGTCGATGCAAAAGTGAACTCGGCATTTACTTCTAGTTAATTTATTGTTACGAGTGAATTTCTGTGTAAAGTTTGACTTAGTTAATTATTGTTTGGCTTGAGTTGTATTTTAACCTTTAATTATGGCACATTTAATTTATGAAATTCACTACCTTATCTGATGCCACTATTAGATTTATGTGTTAGCCTAGTTTAGTCGGACTCTGGCTATTTATTTTCTCATTTGAGTCTTCCACTGCTTGTTAAGTAAATAAGTTAAAGGGTCGAACGACTCGGTTTGTTTTCTAGTTGGATCGTTCCCCATTCTGTCTTGGGTTTCCTTTGAGGCGTGACATTATGTGTCTCATTCGTTAGACAAGAGGATCTCGTTGAGTCTCAATCTTGCTATTACAATATCGCCTACCTTAAGTAGAAAGTCATTTGGTTTTTTATTGATTTTACCACAAAATGAAGTGTAATATATTGGGAGGAGAATTCTACTCAAAGTAAGTGAAATTGTGCAATTTTCCTCTAATAAGGGCTGGTCCTCTATAATTACTTGATCTTGAATCGTCACTGTCTTTCATAGAGTGAGTTGCCACATATGTTAAATGATGGATTAAGTTTTTATAATGGACAGGACTTTGATGTGTCATACACGTGTCAAATGAGTGTTGACATCCAACATGGGCACGCCATCTAAAATGGAGTAACCAATTTTAGTGCTTCTTAAGCAGGCCTTTTGAAGTGTTTCATCATAATACTAATATAATTGAACTTTTTATGAAAGCAATGTTAGAGTTTGGTGTAAGTCAAATTCTATTGGGCTGAGTCGGTGGACCCGCATTATAGACCTTATTTAGGGTTTTATTTTCTCTATAAATTCATGTAAACCAGAGTCACAAAACTTGCAATTGTATTTCGATCTTCATAGTTGATTTATTCCTCTACTCGTGGTTTTTTTCTCGAAAAGGTTTTTCCATATAAATCTAGTGTCTCACATCGTATTTTTTCTTCTGGTTATCATTCGATCTCTAAAAAGTGGTATCAAAGCTTTGGTTTCGAGAGTTCGTGTTTTTAAGTGTATTGAAACAGATTCTCTCCAGTCGTTCCACATCGAACAAATTTTGTGTAATTTTTGTTTTAAAAAGAAAAGTAAAAAAAAAAGGAAAAATTGTTTCATCTGTCATTCATCTTGTTTATGAAGATTTGTTATTTTCTGTCGTCCAACCGCCATAAAAAATCGTTGTCATGCCCACGTGAAAGCTCTGATCTTTCTCAGCTTTTGAGTTTGTCAAAGACATTGTACCTTTAAGCAACAAGTTCGTCATCGGAGGGTGTATATTCATCGTCAGTCACCATAGATTTGCATCGGTGTTCTCCATTTTCGTTGTCAAGTTGGTTTAATTGGGACTGTCTCGAGATTATCCTCTACAAAGTTAGATTTTCTGCTAGAGACAAAAATTGTTAAAAATCTTTGAGATTTTTGGGATATTAAGTTTGATGATTTATGGCAGATTTGGAATTGTAGTAATATCTCAATCTTGGAGATTATTTTCAGTTGAAATTCAAATTAGGTTTGAATTTTGTGGTATCTGCGATTATTCTAGCGATTAGATTTGATTTGATTTGGTGGATAATTTGTTATGGCAGAAATATCTGAATATTTTGGCATATATTTTAGAATTTTGTGATATCCATGGTTTTCCTCTTTAATTTTTGGAGTGAATATTTTATTGAAACCACTGACTTTTTTGGTAAGATATTTTGTTGAAGAATGTATTAAAGATGAGATCATTGAAGTAGATCTTCCACTTTTGGATCAAGATTCGATATTTCGTTATGGAATGATAATGATAGTAGAATTATAAAATGTTTTAAAGACATATTTGATATGGCAGAAAAGAGACTAGATATGCTCGCACATATTTGAATGACACTTTGTGAGATTTGAATATGTCATCATCGTGGTTTAAGTGTTTTTTAAACCTGGTCAGCATCAGTTGTTAAATTTACCCTTAAAGACTTTTATATTGGTGATCTATATATTTCTTTGAGAATGGCAGACAGACTCTCGTTGCAAATCTTCTTTAAGGATGTGGAAGAGGAAAATTTAAATATTTAAAAATTTATTCATTGCAGCAGAATTCGTTTTGTAGGGTCAGGCTGACAAACACGCACTATAAATCTCTTTCATATAATACATGTTAAGGTGGAGATTGTTAGAGTTCGGTGTGACCTAAATTCTATTGGGTCTGGCCAGTGGAGCCGTATTCTCATTTAGAGTTTTGTTTTCTTTATAAATTTATATAAAATAGAGTCACAAAACTCGTCGTTGTATTTTAATCTTTATAGTAGATTTATTTCTTTGCACATGGTTTTTTTCCGAAAAAGATTGTTCCTATGTAAATCTGATATCTCGCGTCATATTTCTTTTTTTTTTCGGTTATCGTTCGATCTCTAACAAACAAAAAGAAGAGAGATGATTTGAGATGATTTTAAATAACTCCAATACCAAAACAAACAAGGAATGCACACTTTTAAGGAAGCATTGGTTGTTTATACAAGTTAAGTAGACAACGCTGAAAAGTTCATCACCACCCCCCCTTAGATAAATAGAATAATTTTAATGGTCAAGATTTGGAGAATTCATATTATATTATTTATATTCTTAAAAGGGTTTGTA